>WSXT02069932.1:0-12343 GCA_011762715.2 Neuroterus valhalla | reverse complement strand
AAAAACCCTCTCTCTCTCTCTCTCTCTCTCTCTCTCTCTCTCTCTCTCTCTCTCTCTCTCTCTCTCTCTCTCTCTCTTTAAACAAGGAGTGCATGTTGATAGTTGAAAATTGAACAATTTGGTTGGAATTAAATTTTCCGTTCAATCCGACTGTTTTTTATTTGAATTTAAGAGATTTAAGAGATAGAAAAAACATTGATTCCCATGTATCATATTGTTCGAACTAAAAAAGATTTTCCGTATTATTTAAAAAAAATTAAATGATATCTTCAAAAACGTGCTAAAAAGAAGCGTAAAGAACCTTGGAAGGAAAAGAATAAGCTCTTTTTAAGTAAAACCGGAGTGGAGTCACGACTATTGCTTTGAACAGAACCTGATTTGACATTTCAATTACAGTGAAGAGGAATATTTACAAATTTCATACTCCAAATATTTATTCTGAGCAAGTTCAGTAAGATTGGTCTGAATTGAAGCTATTTTAAGGATTCGTTCAATTTTGGATACTCCCGAGTTTTAAGATTCCTTTTTCCGAAGGATATTGTAAGATTTGAAAAAGACGGATATCATGAAAGATCTTAAGAGAATCGAAAGAAATTTGATAGCTTTTGGAAAATTTCAATAGGATTACAATATTTTCAGGGATATAAAGAAATTCGAAAAGATCGAGAATATTTGACAGAGTTCGCATCATTTCAACCAATTTTAAGAGATTCTAAGTGATTCTCATTGATAATAACGGATTTTCCAATGAATCTGAAGATGTCGAGCGAATCCTAATATAATTGAAAAAATAACTGGATTGATATGATTTCATTTGATTTTAGAGGGATTCAAATATTTCAAGAAATAGATCTGATGCTTTCGCAATGATCCATCATAATGGGAGGAGTTATTTCGGGTTCCAATCATGTATGCCAAGATGTCTCGCAATTTTATTGAACGAAAATTGATTTATTTTGATGAAAGTTTGTATTATCGTGCTAGGAAATAGATCTTCTTAGTCTTTCGGGGAATAATTTCATCCTTTGTGGTTAAAATTAGAAGTTTTTACTTCATCCTCAAGCTTTGTTCCTACCTGTCGTGGACACACCGATATAAATTAAAATAATATTTGTAAGTCGGGGTGAACACTCTACACGAGCCAGCGCTGAGGAGACCCATTGGAAAATTCTGTAATTTTCCGATGAGCCGGACGGAAGTGAAAGTAAGGGGTGAGAGCGAGTGAAGGGTAGCGTCACTCCGACAGTTCTTGATTGACAAGGGTATCGATCGCACGCGCCAAAGATCCCTTTGCATTTCCGGAAAAACCAATCGACTGCGTTCTTTTCTCATGTGATTTTCTTCGTTTTATATCTTTTATATTCCTTTTCCCAGACAATTTTCTATTTTATTACGTTTCCATTATTTGTTACACAGTTTTCTTGGTCGGTTCCATATTTCTTTGTTTTTTATCAATAAACCTAGTTTCAGTGTATTTTTGCATTTTAGATTCATTTAACCCGGAACACTCACAATTCATCGCGATATTTTCATAAACTTTTCAGATACTTGTAAGCATTTAAATAACACTACCTCGTTCCTTTTGTACCTTCTTTACGTGACTGATGTTTGGTGGTGACTGAAGTTATGGATTGATATACCACTGTATAACGAATTAGCCCTTTGTTTGGACATGACTTCAATTGCGGAACATTTTCTCTCTTGGAGTTCGTGTTCGAGTATATAATTCACACAATGAATAATACAAACTATAATATTGGGAATGGTTAAACTGCGATACGCCACCTGGTGACGAAACTCAGAACTAGAAAGAATAGGCACTTGAATGTCAATACCTATGTGAAAAGTGTAAATAAACCAGTAAAAGGAACATTTTGATTAGATAAAGGAAAATTTTCACCTGTGTTCCACGTAAGTATGGAGACAGGAGTTCTTGCCACTTATAAGGAGTCCAAGAGCCGAATATTTTGTTCTGTTTTCGGCTGTAATAGCAGAGCGCGTAGAAATCCGGAATTGAGTTTTCACTACTTTCCAAAAGCCGGTATGACAATTAAATATAAAAATAGACTTGGCAAAATTGAAGCATTTGATAAGAGAAAGATTTGGGAAAGAGTTTTAAAAATGGGGAAAAAAGTGACATCAAACATGCTAGTTCCCTCGCGCCCTTTCGTAGAAGAGAACTAGTCGTTGCACACAGGGGCAGATAAGTCTGAAATCTATTTGTTTTTTCATTTTATACTTTGATGTAATACTTTTAATTTATTATTTTATAATTTTTAATTCATTCTGTATTATTAAAATATAGCTGTATGTGCATGTATATTAACTATTATAAACCCCGCCTATTAAGTACCCTCAAAGTTTTATCCTGTGTGTTTTAACAATGTTTTCACACTTAACGTCTAAGATTTTTCCACTGGACGAAATTCATCCCGGTTTTTCGTGGGAATTACTTTTTATATTAGACGTAAGCAAACAAAATTCAAGAAACGAAATATTATCCGTGGTTTCAACCACAACTTTGACTGCAATATATGACATGACCGGCATTTACAACTTTCGCACCTTCGTCAAAATCACGACAGTAAGGTGTAGACTCTGTAAATCTACAGAATTGACGCACAGATATTTGCATTTTTTAAAAGTAAATAGCATTTAATTGTAAAAACCCGCGTTTTGATGTGGGTTCTGACAGTTGAGTGCTTACTTTCTCTAGTTCTAATTTCTGGCAACAGATGGCGAAACGGTCGACCACCATTCCCAATAGCCTCGGATGACAGGAATGCCATTTTCATTAACGGACCGCGTGCACCCGGAAAGGTTTCAGGTGATGAATGTAGACTAGGTCTGTGGAATGCCAGAGGTGTGAATGATCTGAAGGAAGAGGAATTGCAGGATACTATGCGCATCAGAAAGCTAGATATTTTGTGCGTACCGGAAACAGAAAAAAAGGAATGTGAGAATAATAAGCTAGGGAATGGTCTCGAACTCTGGTCAGGAATAGACAATGAATCACACGCTAGCCAAGGAACTGGTCCAATTATGAATGATTTAGGCGGAAAAATAATATCCTTCGGAGACATGAACGGTTGGGTTGGTGTGCAACGCGATGGTACTGACAGAGTACTTGGTCATTTTGGAGACCAAAAAACGAATGGTAATGGAGATAAATGGATCAGTTCGTGCTTAGAAAAGGGTTTGTTTATTACAGACACCTGGTTTAGGCACAAGATGAAACACATGCATACCTCGTGCAGAGGCGAAAGTCATAGTATAATCGACTTCGTTGTAGGGGACGAAAGACTGAGAGGGCTTGTAAAAGACACAAGGGCTATGAGAGGTTCTGAATGCGGATCGGATCACTATCTTCTAGTTTCAAAAATAAACCTAGGTCAAGGATGGAGGAAAAGGAAAGGGATTAAAAAATCTAAACCGACGTGATTCAAAATATAGGAAATCCGGTGATACGTGGTGGAACGATGAAATAAGCGTAGCAGTCAACGAGAAAAAAAAACGTACTCGAGAAAGTTGAATACTAAAGGTCATAGCGATAGGGAAGGGACTCGGGTCATGAATGACTAAAGGGATAAAAAGAGGAACGCAAACATACTAGTACAAGAAAGCAAGAAAAAAATTAGAAAAGAATAAGATACGAAAATGCAAAATGATTTCGAAGGAAATAAGAAACTATTTTGAAAATGGGTTAAGAAGGCTAGAAAAAAAAAATCTAGCAATGAGGTAGTTGGAATTAGGAATTCCGGCGGTGAAATGGTATGGGATTCGGACAAAGCGAAAGACTGTATGCGGGATTTCTTCAAGAAGATGTATGAAGGCCAAGTCGCGGAGCACAACAACAGTGACACTGCCACGGATACATTAGACGATTCCGATGTATGTGGCGGAAGCAGAATCGGTATCGAAGTCATTATTTCCGTAATCAAAAAATCTGCCCGCCGCGAGGGCACATTCTCATCGCGCGCTCCGCGCTTGGTTATGGATTTACCTCGCGCTACGCGCTCGGCCTTTGTACCTCCCTACAGTTTTATATAAAGCTTGTGAAACTCAAAAGCGAAACGTCGACTACTTTAATTTGATGAGTGTGAATTCTCTTTTGTTAGAGCTTCTCCGGCTTTAACGAATACATTCTAATCGCGTGTCTTGTGCTGCGCACACGATCAAAGTTGGTCCAAAGCGGTATAGAAATTTTGTAGCCACATTTGTAGATCTTTCTTCGTTGCGCAAGTTGAATTCAAGAAAAAATTCCCCTAGCTTGCATAGTTGGACTAAAAAATGAATCTTTCTCTTTTTCATTTTTACACTCTCATTCTGAATGAGAAGGTTTTGGTTTTATGTGACTTTTTGAATTTTCTCAAAAAATCGAAAATTCCATTTTTTATCACACAAAAAATGATGAAAAATAATCTGTGAACTCGACAACTTTCGAAAGAATAATTATATTCGATCGTGCTTTGGCACCCATTTGAGGGACCAAAAATACAATTTGAGTTAACCAGCGGTTTTGGATCAAAAATAGAAGAGAGGGAGCATTTTGAACATTTTTTTGGATTTTTTTTTCCAAGGCTCAAAAATTCTAAGTACGGTTTCTTATAGTAGGTTAAAAATGAAACAATTTATCCTCATGACTTTTTTTGATAGAAGCAAAATTGTCGGAGTTATGGCATTTTCAATATCCAAAAATATAGAAGAAAATGAGAATTTTTAACCAAATAACGCAAGATGGAAAAGAAAGTCAGAGAGCAAAAATGTTTGTTGTTGGAAGCTCTACAAGATCGTGAATACGACTTTTAGAATTTTCTCAAAAAATCGAAAATTTTATTTTTTATCACACAAAAAATGATGAAAAATAATCTGTGAACTCGACAACTTTCGAAAGAATGATCATATTGGATTGTGCTTCGGCACAATCTCCTGAGGCCGCGAAAAAAAGGACGAGTTCGTTAACCGGCCATTTTTGACCATTGTTTCTGGTTTCATCCATCAAAATCGCTTTTTGAAAAATCAGAAATGCATGTTTTCGCTCAAACTATGTAAGGTGCGGAAAAATGTAAGGATAAAAAATGATCTATTTTAAAAAGACCTATAAAATTTATATACAAGATTTTTTCATCAGAATGCATAGTTTTTGTTTGTATCGAGAAAAATGTGACTGAAAATGAAAAGTTCGATTTTTGAGCAAAACTATGCGAGATATGGAAAAAATGAAACAAACAAAAATTGTTTACCTTAAAAATTCTACAAATTCATTGTTAATTTTTTCTCGAAAGGACGAATAGTTTTCGTTTTTATCGTGATAAAACATTTACAAAAATGGAAAATTCCATCTTCCAGACAAACAATAGAGGACAAGAAGAAATAATTTATAGAAAAATTGTTCCTCTAGAAAAGTTTCACAAGTTTTACATGGAATTTTTCCAATACGGCGTATATATATATTTTTTTAATCGTTACAACGTTTCCTAAACAATGAAAAATTCAATTTGCTAAGCAAGCTATGCAAGATCTAAATATCATTGGCGACTATTGTAATGAGAATGTTTTCCTTGAGGCCAGTAGAGCCTTAAGTAAACTTAACATAGTTTCATTTTTTACCTAGTTCAAGGAGCCGTACTTACGATTTTTGATTCTTCAAAAAAAAATCCAAAATTTTTTTCAAAATGCTTTCCCTCTTCTATTTTTGATTCAAAGCAGATGGTTAACGAACTCGATTTGTATTTTTGGTCCTTCAAAATGGGTGCCAAAGCACGATCGGATATGATCATTCTTTCGAAAGTTATCGAGTTCACAGATTATTTTTCATTTTTTTTTGTGCGATCAAAATGGGAATTTTCGATTCTTTGAAAAAATTCAAAAAGTTGTATTCACCATCTTGTAGGGCTCTCATAGAGAAACATTTTTTCTATCCGACTTTCTTCTCAATCTTGCTTTATTTGGCTAAAAATTCTGATTTTCTTTTATGTTCTCGAATTTTGAGAATGCCACAACTCTGACAATTTTGTTTTTATCAAAAAATATGAGGATAAATTGTTTCATTTTTTACCTACTACACGTTTCGCACTTTAAATTTTTGAGTCTGTGAAATAAAGGCCGGAAAAATGTTCAAAATGCTCCCCCCTTCCATTTTCCATCCAAAATAGCTGGTTAACGAACTTGACCTGTATTTTTGGTCCCTTAAAATGTGTGTCAAAGGGCAATCTAATCCTGGAAGTCTTTCAAAAGTTATGGGGTATACAGACACCAACGACGACAACGAAGACGACAACAACGACAACAGACAGACAGACACCAACGTAAAAACTACCTTTTCGGAATCAGGAGGTCTTAGAATGTGGAGATTTCATGAATTCCGCGAAAGTCAATTTTCACATAAAACCCATACCTTCTCATTATGATGAGAATGTAAAAACTATCGAATGGCAAGGCTGCCTTAAGTTTGGTGTCGGATGTTTGTTTGTGTGGCTGTATGAATTTATGAATATGTGTGATGTGAATAGCAAAGTTCCGAGTGATTGGAGAAAGGCGATTATTGTCCTAATCTTCAAGGGAAAGGGTGATCCAGGCGACTGCAATAATTATGGAGCAATTAGACTTCTAAGTACTGTAGAAAAAATATTTACACAAACTACTTATTAATAAAGTCATGGGAGTAACAAAGGGAAAGATCTGGGAAGTTCAATCACGACAGAAAGCCTAAGAGTAAACAAAAGAGTTTACTTTGCATTTGTTGATCTGGAAAAAGCTTGCGACAAGGCAAATAGAACTAAACTTTGGGAGGTCTTGAAAGAATATGGAGTGACTGGGTGGCTTCTAAAAGAAAAACAAGCAATATATAATGGTAGCAAAGTCAGTGTGAGAGTAAATGGACAACTAAGCGACTGGTTTGATATTAGGCAGAGCGTTAGGCAAGGATGCGTTATGTCCTCTTGGATGTTTAATATATACATGTAGAAATGTCTGAGAATGGCTCTTTTTGACGAGCAAGGTGTTGATCTTGGGCCAGTGAAAGTTCGTGGCCTTGCGTTTGCAGACGACGAGATCGTTGCGGTAGAATCAGCCGAGGATTTGCATAGGATGTTGAGCAGACTGGATACCTGCATAAAGAGCATGGGTCTCAACATTAATGTCAATAAAACAAAAATCATGGTGTTTGAATGTAAGGATACAAAAGCACATTGTAAAATTACTCTAAATAGAGAGGAGAGAACAAGTTGATCATTTTGTGTATCTTGAGAGTTTATTCACTTCTGACGGGAAGATAGATGCAGAGATTTCCAGACGTATAAATGAGGGTAGAAAGATTGTACGCAGTGTACGGGGTATTACTAAAAATAAAAACGCAACAAATAAAGCTAAAATTGCGATATATAATTCCGTGCTAGCACCAACTGCCCTTTTCGGTAGCGAGACCTGGACGTATCAAGAAAAGGACAAGAGTAAGTTCAACGCGATCGGGATGCATTTTCTCCGAAATATGTGTGGTAAAACGCTGAATTACAAAGTGAGTAATGCGTGGGTTCTAAAAGAATGTGGTTTAGAAGAAACGCAGTTCGACAAGAGTGGAAGAAATTTGCTGAGATGGTTTGGTCACGTTGAGAGAATGAATGAAGAACGATTAACAAAGCAAGTGTATCTAGGTAGAGTGAATGGTAGCGTACCCAGAGGCAGACCAAAGAAGGAATGGATAGAATGTGTGAATGAGACACTCAAGAGGAGAAATATAAAGAGCCGTAAAAACACAAGAGCCTGTTTCAAAAGATGAATGGATGTGGAAGAAGCAAGAGCGTATTGTTTTAATCAGGTCTTACCTCTCATGCTGCCGAAGTAGCCTCGCGTACAGTCATTCTGCTTAACAATTCAATTAAAGCCTCTGTCCACTGAAAATCCCGCATCTTCATTGAAAAATGAAAGCAGCTCCCTTCTGTTCGCAAAAAACACGCAATGAATTCTAATACTGATCCAATACCTATCCCTGCTTCCTTCTCATACACATCCCTTAATTAAAATTTCCCATATCAATTCCACTTTCCAATCTCTCCCCATAAATTCTGTATTTTCCGTTGTATAGCGAGGCTGGAACTGAACGAGTTACGCTTACCCCGAAAAGGATTTGGCTTCTGGTATAATAATAATAAAATAATGCTAATTTCATGAATATTAACGATGTTTTGTGAACATTGCAGTTACTTCATCAGGGCCTGATTATGTCTTATCGAAATTTGTCGCAATTTCTCAACATTATTATCGTCTTGTTTTACCACTAAACGACATAAGTCGCTCTTTCCCGCTACCTACTATTCTATCACATTTTAACTTCAAATGTATTTCGTCGAGTTTTACCGCCGAATCGCGTCTGTCGCTGTTTTCCACTACCCACTATTCCGTCTCGTTTTTCCACTAAATTTTCTTTTTTGCTCTTTATCACTAAATTACTACAGTTGATTTTTACAAAGGTCCAGTATTCTATTGCAGTTTACTTCTGACAATATTCTATTTGAATTTACACTGCAAACTCAATCTCATTCCGATTTCGGGCTTAGGTATCGACGGCCTTTGAACGAGATTGAGTGAGCTGAAACTTGAATATTTAGGGTCGAATACACGCGAATAACTGACTCCGACTGAAGCGCAGTTGCGAAAATCTATGCTACTACTGCCCACATTCAATGTACGGCAGTGGCAGAGAATGGAGCAAGGAAAGCGCTACTCTACAAACCCTCCGGGTTCGAATGAGATTGAGTTTGCAGTGTACCAAAATATGATAATAATCTTCCTTTTTCGACCACACTGTTACTGTTGCACTTTCCCCTGGAAAGAAAAAGTTACTGTACTCTTCCTCTAAGTGCCTCATATTGAACTATGATATAAAAAAAATTGATGAAAAATAATTCAAAATGGCGAATTTATAGCTAATTTTCTGAGGCCTCTTTATTTGGAAGGGCGCCATGGCTCGCAGTGTATCGGTCATATATTTCAACTTAACAAAAAAAGATCCAATTACTCTTGAAGTAATGAATTACCCAGGAGATTCAAAAAAGATTGATTTTTGTAAATTTGGCAGTAAATCGAAAGAAAATATTTTTAGATCTCCAACGCGATTCAACACGAGATAAAATGTTCAAGATGCGGCCAGAACTTTAAAAGGATCAGATGAAAACTGTTCAAGTTATGCTGCATGCCCGTTGAGAAAAACTAGTTTTGAGGAAAACCGATTTGAAGTTTGAAAGTTTCTGAAGTGAAAAAATGAAGAGATTATTGAGGACAAATATTTACTACAGTCTGCAATGTCATGCATGAATTGAGCGTCCGGGTACCATAACGGACTAAGCGCGTGAACCCAGTCAGCCTAGTAGGCGATGGAGGGGATATCGCGTTGCTATGAGCCGAGTTGATTGGACAGATAATCTTAGAACTTAGTTTTGTCGAATTAACTTGCCTCATTGCAACGCGTTATCCCATCTATCGCCTACTAGGCTGACTGGGTTCACCCGCTCAGACCGTTAAACTATCAGGACGCTCAATTTAAATACTCCTCCCTGTCTTCGTTTCTCAGTGATCCTGCGCACGGCCTCGGTTGGAAATTGCCCTGCATGCTTGCAGAGTGAAGAAAAAAGTTGGTTGTATCTAGGTGGTGACTTTTGACCACTTTCAATAACCAAAATGATTAGCAGCGGTTCGAGGTCTGAGAGTTACCTCTGGTGAACCAATCTTTTCACACGATACCCTTTATGCATCAAAATTTTGTCTTCCACTATTTATATGCTCTTACATGGTATCGGATCTCCAATCTCGGGTACGAACCGTTTTTTCCTTGTACAATTTATACTTATAAATGATCTTGTAATATTATTGCAGAAGCAGTAGACGGCGTAGGTCGTGGAGGGGGAGGTCATGGAGGGGAAGGTCCACGCCGTGCAGAGGAAGGCGCTCAAGGTCAGACGCGTCCAGGTGAACCAGATAAAGAAGCTGGAACTCCAGAGAAAACAAGAAACTATCCTAAACATCGTAAACCATGCCGAAATGATTATGCAGTTAATACGATAAGTCCATCCGAAGACGAAATTTTCATACCAGATAGAGACAAAATACATGGCTATGCTCTGAATGCTTACACCATAATAGCTGCAGAACCAAAAATCCCTAAAGGAACTCTTGTTATGTTCTTCAGGAATTATAATGGTAAAAACAGGAAGAAGAAGGTTACCCGACACGACGACCAATTTGTCACTCATCAGACCAAGACAGAGAAAACTATCATATTTGAAATGAATGATTCCATTAGGCCAACGAGAGCTACGCTAGGTGCTTTTCAAAATCCCGCACATCCTGAAGAAGATGTAAAGTATGCAGCAAAACTAGCGAAGGAAATTGGTGACGTCAGGAGGCGAACTCGTCCGACTCCAGGGCCGCCTAGAGGGCAGCCTCGTAAGAGAAAAAACCCTCCTCATCCCTCCGAATAATATTGTGTTTTAGGACGTGTTCTTTACATGGTTATAACTAAAGAATGTGGAGTTCGATGTTCCACAGAAAAAGTGTAATAGCAACCGCATGTTTGAGTAACTTAACCACAACTTCAACTCTTCCGAACCAGCCCTATCCGACCCACTGGAAAAGTAGTTGTCGCTTACAAGTTCCATTTCGCGGGTGAACTAATCCGTCGCGCGGCGCATCAATCGTCCTGTTCCAGAAAAACATTGGTCTCATGGCAAAAACAATAATTGATAGTAAATCAAAACATTTTCGATCATTTTAGTTTACAAAATTAGGACTAACGATTCTTCAATGCGTAATTGATATTTAAAAAATATAAAACTCATTGAAGTCTAAAAGGATGATTGAAAAAACATCATTCTAAAAGTGTTATACATCGCTGCATTCTCAAAATTCCACATATTCCAAGAAACATTGTAAAGCGGTAAACAATGTTTATTAACGAAATTTTGATTTATTCCAATGAAACTTCATTACAAAATTAATAAAAATTTAACTTCATATATGTTTGCTATCAACAGTAGGTATTTAAAACGTAGAAGTAAGTATGTGTTTTTATTGAACTGTTTAATACGTACTAAATATATAATTATTACTAATGAATATAAATTAATTTTATGATAAATTGGAGATCAGAACCCCATTGACAAAATAGAAATCTGAAAAGAAAACGAAATATTACAATTAAAAATGTAACCACATAATATAATAATATAACAATATTATAGAAACTTGAATGATGAAATTAGCATAAAAAATTTTGAAAAAGAACTTTGCTCGCCTAAAAAAATTCTATGAAAATAACCCCTTTCTCTTTTGCTCTTTCTCGCATCGTTTGCGAGAATAATTTAAAAATTAAATTTTTGGGAAAAAAAGAATTCCCCCGGCCTCAAAAATGGTTTAGCCGATATAAAGCTGAAATGATGCCTTTCTCCCGTTAGCAGAGACTTTGTTTAAACATTGCAAACGATAGAGAGGTAGCGTTTTCCAAAAAATCCTGGATTTTTAAATCAAATTTTGAGAAAATGAAAAAATTATTTTTCGGAAAATACCACCATTTTGTTCTTTCTAATATTTTTGACAAGTTATTGCTAATTCCAGAAAAGCACCCCATAAGCTTCTTGCGGGCTGAACCATTTTTGAGGCCAAGAGAATTCTTTTGTTCCTAAAAACTTCATTTTTTAATTCTCCTCGCAAACAATGTAAGGTATCGCGAAAGAGCGAGAATTATTTTCATAGAACGTTTTCAGGCGTGCGAAGTGTAATCTCACATTTTTTTCGTATTTATCTTTTGCGAAAAAAATGAGTAAATTTGATTTTATGAAAAAAAACATTCTCCTGGCAACAAAAGGTATCTAGCCTGCATAAAACTCACAAGATATCTTACTCATGGAAGTGAAAATTCAACAAAAAATTAGCAAAATATATAAGTGTGATTTTTTCATTTAAAATGACCTTTCATATTTTGAGAGAAACCGCTGCAATTTTATTAATTTCGAACATTTTTTATATTTTTCGTTTGGTTTCCGGAAAAGACATTAAACACTATTAAAAACAAAAACAAAATGATAAATATCTCAATTAGGTCAGAATTGATAAAAGATAAGAGTTTTTGAAACACAGCACATAATTCAGATAAATTTTCGTAGATAATTTTTTTTTTTGCTAATTGGAAACACAAAAATCGCCTAATTTCCTCTAAAAATTAACGTATTTTGACCAACATATATTTTTTGGAGCAATTGAGCTGCCGGATCGAAGGAGGGCACATAAACTCATTTCGCTGGGAGTGGGGAGGCCTGTAGCCGCTCGGATTTGAGCGACGTTCACGGGCCTC
>WSXT02069921.1:0-12344 GCA_011762715.2 Neuroterus valhalla | reverse complement strand
TTTGATATTTTTGTACAATTATTGTATGTATCCTGTGAGAAGCGTATTCGTATATAGTCATAAAAATAATTGTTTCTCCACTTTCTCGTCGTACCTATTAATTTATTAGATATTTGAAATATCATAAAATATCTTTTCAAGATAAATATATGCAAAAAAAACGAGTTTTCTAATTAAAATTGTTCAAATTTGAATTTTTCTCATGTTATAGAATAATTATAGCCTAAAAGTACAGCCAGCGCCGCACGCGGCTTTGGTCAACATCTCCGTCACTTTTAGTTTCGAGTGTCACCTGCCTGCTACTTATCAATAAGGTTCCAGCGCCCTGGCTTACTACTCGGCAAACGGCGCACGCCGTTATATATTCGGATTTGGAGCTCAACGTTCCGACATCTCAGATTCCTCCCACCCAACCTGTGAAACCAATCAAATTTCACCCGCGAATTCCCTAGATTCGAGATGTAAAACCTAACCTCGTTAGTTTTTTTCGGCGAAATTAGGTAAAATCCTGCGGACATATTATGCATGTAATATAGTAAGATGTTATGATTTTACTTCAATTAATGAGTGTGAAGTGAATATCAATTGACAGAATTAAACTTTTGGATAGAAAAGGAAAACGTAGGTGAAGAGATGATTAAACATAGCTTTAAGAATCGATCAACAATCCTCGCGATTTCTCAAATCCAATGCAGGACACTCTCAACTGAATTAAATGCACAAAAGAAAACTGAACATGTCCATATTATTCATGAAAATTACTTGTCTTTCGATCCTACAAATGGATTGGAGAAAAAAAATAGGTTTTTCAATAATTCAAGACCATTATTTTCAAACTTTGGTCTTGCAACAAGAAATCTTAGCGTCAGAAATTTTTCGAGTTCATCAACAGTTGAAACATTAGAATCTGTTTCCAAATATTTAGAAGGTTCACCAGTCGACTGGTTTCAAAATTTGTTATTGTGGACACATTCAACTACCGGTTTACCATGGTGGGCTACTATAATAATCAATGCTGTTGCATTGAGAATTTGTATCATCACTCCACTCACTTTATATCAGGTTAGTGTTTTTTCTTTTCTTTCGTTAATTAGGCTTTAGTTTACGACTATGAAAAATAAATAGTAGGATGTTGTGTAGAATATAAATTTCAGACAATTAGAGACCGTTGGGCCTCACTCTTTCAATTTTTACTCACCATAACAACTGTTTACACATAACCATAGAATTTCAGGTTTGAGAATATTTGAAGAAGTTTTGCAGGATTAAAAGATTTTCAGACTTTCAGAAGGATGAATGAGATTTCGGAATATTCTATAAATTTACAGTAATCGTCCAAGAAATATCAAGAACAATTTTGTATTCTCTTGAACTCACTAAAGTTCAATAATCTAATTTATAATATATAATAATTTCATGAATAATAACTTTGTAGATGAATACAGCTGCTCGTCTGGAAAACGTGCAGGCTGAATTGGAAGGATTTGTATGGAAATTGAAAAAGGAATCTGAACGCAGCGTACAATTGAACAAGTATTCAAAGAAAATGGCACGAAGAAATTACAACAATTCAGTATGTACAAATTGTGATGTTTTTATCGTTTTTAATCACTGATAACTTACAACGTTCTTTCAGCTACACTTATGCTTCTATTTGACTTCCGTGTCCTTTTCTTCCTCTCCTCCCATTTACGCTCTCCATTATTTTCCCAGAACCTCATTCCCTACAATTTTTCGATATTCTCTAGTCATCCTTCATTGTTCCTCTTACTTCATTTCACAGTCTTCATCTAGCGCAACTCCCACTGTTTCTTCCTTTCTCTATCCTTTCCCATCTATCTGTTACCTGCCTTTTCTCTCTTTTCTATTACCTCATAGTTCATTTTTCCTCCCCCTATCCCTGAATCTTCAGAAAATTCTCTTCTTCATTCTACCTATTGCGTTAACATTACGACCCCCCTTCTTCTACCTCTTTATAACACTTTTTTGCTGACTTCCCGTCCTTCCCCTTCCTTAGTTTCTTTTCAAATTCCCTCGCTCTCTTTCCTGCCCTTCTTCTGAATTTATCCTGTCGAGTCTCTTCTACCATACAAGCCGAAATTCTCCAGTCCATCCCTAAAGTTGTCTTCTCTTTTTCTCCTTCTGTTATCCTTTTTTTACACTTCCGACATTTCCAGAAAATACTTTTCTCAATTCAACACTCAAATCCCCTGCTTCACTCACTTTTATTCTAAATGAATAGATCACTTATGAATTAATTGATATTTGTAATATTCTAGATTTCTGATTTTAGGATAGTAAAAACGATATTTCATTATTTTTCACAGTCAACTGCAATTTACTGTTTATTTTATTCTAGCTCAGGGAAGAGATGAGAAAATTATACATACGAGATAATTGCCATCCAACAAAAGTTTTTGCGATTGCAATAATTTATTTTGCAACTTTTGTTTGTCAGACTATTGCAATCCGCAATCTTTGTTACATGCTGCCTACTCCCGACGCTTGTAAGTCACTCAATTGATTTTATTATTTAATGTTTTGAATTTTTCTCTAATTGGGAATCATTTTTTCAACTCGTGCCTTTTCTTTAAAAACAAAATTGAAAATAGTAAATTTTGGTGGTAAATTATTTCTGCTATCATCTATCAAGGCTCATATATATTGGCTATAAAAATTCAATAACATAAGCCTACACAGCGAAAAATTCAACAGAAAAAATTTGGAGTCAAAAAACAAAGAAATTCGATTTCTTACATTAGGTGTAGTTTAATTTACATGTCAAAGGCGAATTTTTAACCAAAAGTTTGAATCAGTATCCAAAACATTAACTTTCAATCAAACAGTGGCGTTCTTTATCAAAAACTCAAATTTTTACCAAAGGAAATGGATTTTCGAACCGAAAAGATGAATTTTAAATAAAAATTTTCAATAAAATAATTAGATTTGGTTGCCCAATAGGGAAATTTTAAGTACAACAGAAAAATTTTAACGAAATAGTTAAGTTTCTCATAAAAAGGTGTGATTTTAGAAAAAAGCGCGAGAGTTCTGAACTGAAAAGAAAATTTTTAGTCAAGGCAAAGAAATACAACAAATTTTAATCGAATTGTTGCAATTAAAAGCCAAATAGACGAATTTTCTCCCAAACAGTTGAATTATAAAACTCAAAAATATTATTGTGAAACAAAATTGTTGGATCCTCAACTGAAACAGATTAATTCTTAACAAGACAGTTGTACTTTCAACCAGAAAATATTAAATTCGTGCAGAAAAAAAAAGAATTTGCAAACTCAAAAGATAAATTTAAAACAAAGCAGTTAGTTTTCCAATGGAATGATTAAATTTAGCACCCTTAATGTTGAATTTTCAACCAGAAAAAAACGGTTTATTACAAAAAAAAATAAATAAAAAATAATTTTCAATACAAATATGTAGTTAAATTATCTAACAATAGAGAATGATTTCCAGCAGAGCACATAAGTTTCCAACCAAATGAATTTCTGAACGAAGAAGACGGATTATACATTCAAGACGAAAAAAAATACAACTAATTTGAACTGAATTGTTGAATTTTCAAGCCAAAATTATTAATTTTTTTTTAAACAGTTGAATCCTAAACCAGAAAAGATGATTATTCAACAAAATAGTTGAATCCTCAACCGAAACAGATTGATTCCTCACGAAATAGTTGTATTTTTTACCAAAGATATGAAATTCTTGCCAAAAGTAATGAATTTTCGAACCAAAAAGAGTCCTTTTTGGAGTAGTGAATTCAATATTTTCACCACTGCGATAATTTGAGTATTTTCTCCGTTCCCGTATTATAGTTGCAAAATTGACACAGCTAGAATTGTCCCTTGGCGGTTTTGGATGGATAAGGGATTTGAGTGTAGGAGACAGCTTCTACATCATACCCATTTATATGAGTTTATTAACATTCAGTATGCTCGAGGTATTTATATTTTCAATATTTAACTAATTTTAATGAATATCTCACAAATAATAATTTATTGACAGTGATGGGTAAGTTAGTTTTCAGGAGGAACTAGTTATTAACATTACCGATTCAAAGTCTAACTTTTCCCTAGTTACTCTTGCAAAGAACATGAATTATCATCAATTTTTTGTTACTTTTCTTCAACAAATTGCCAACACTATTGTACAATGTCCATCTAAGAATGTTAGTTTTCTACCAAGAGATACAAGTTTCAAAAAATACATGGCTTTTCAACTGAAGAGTTGAATTCTGGATCTATAAACGATACATTTTTGAACCAAACATTAAATTTTTTAAGACAAAAATATAATTCCAACCAAAACTGAAACATTTTGATTTTTAATTAAAAATTAGTGTATAACTGAAACAAAAAGAAAAATTTCTTTCACTAAATAATGAATTAAAAAAAAAATTCTATCAGATTCTCTTGAGGAGATTTAAACTTTCAAACGAATAGATGAATTCTCAAATAAAATTATGAATTTTCGACAAGAAGAATAATTCCTAACATAAGATTACAACTTTCAACCAATTATTCATATTTTTAAACAAAAAGATTGTTTACAACTCAGAAAATCAATTTTCGACGAAAGAAAAATTTCTATCAAAATGCATGAACTTTCAACCATATAGTTGAATTTTTTATCTATAAAAGATAAATAAATAAATTTGATAAATTTGAAATAAATTTCAAATTACGAACAAAAATTTTAAAGAAAATGATAAAATTTTTTAAAGTATTTGAATTTTCAATCCCAAAAGACAAATTTTCTACAAAACAGTTGAATTTCCACCAAGAAAAAGAAACATTCTCAACCTAAAAGTCACATTTCCAATAACACAGTTGAATTCTCAATCAAAAAGTATGAATTTTTGATATAATGCAACAATGTTCAACTAAAAATAGAATAATAATCGTTGAAGCGATTGTTTTGACCTTCAATAATTAGATTTGAAGAGAATGTTGATGTTCCTTCTTGGCTTTTCTTGTCTCTTAATTTTGAAAAAAAAGGAAAAGATAATTGAACTTCAAATTACTTCTTATACCAGAACAAGAAGAAAATGTTATAACTTATATTTAAATCCGAAAAGATTCTAGTTTAGAATAAAAACCAATCGAAATCAACCGACGAATGATTTTTTAATAACTGAGTTGAATTTTTAGTCGCTGGTAGTAAATGGATAAATTATCAACTACACTTTTGAAATTTCAAGTGAAAAAGGCGAATTTCATACAAAACGGTCACATTTTTAACGAGAAAGTGAATTTTAATCCAAAGAATTTTCTACCGCACTATTCAAGTTTTATACCTAAAAAGACGAATTTTTTAATAAAACCATTGAATTTTTAAACGAATAGGATATGTTTCCATCCAATTTGTCTAATTTTGATCAAAATAAATCTATTTTCTAACAAATTTTTATTATTTTTAACAAAAAGAATATCCTGAACCAATAATAGATGGATTTTCAACCAAACAAATTTTATTTTTATCTAAACTGATGTAACTAGTTACCAATTTGTAACTTATTTTCAAAAGTGACTTCTTTAACAAAAGAATTAACTAGTTGAGAGGAACTAGTTACTCCCCATCACTGTTTATTGAACATCAAAGCCGAGTCTTCTTCATATTTCTAAACATGTATGGCCTTAACATTTTGAAACTGACTTCGTATTTTTGTTCACAGACAAAAAATTTATTAAGGAAAACCCAAACGTCTTACAAGTTGTTGCGGATGTTCCAAAAATGGTCGATAGTGGGTTTTCCGATAATTTCGATACTCATATCATCGAATATGCCAGCCGTAAGTCTTGAAATATTAGTACTAGATTTCGATAACGGAACCCGTACCAGATCTAAAGAAAGTATCATATAGTAAAAATATCTAATTATACCAGGAGTGTCCAAACTTTTTTTAAGTCGGAGCCAGATCAGTGTCTCCGAACTTGAATCAAGAGTCACTCTTTAAAAAAGAATAATTATAACGCTATTTTCGATTGTTTTACCAAATATGAGCCTATTTTTCTTTATTTAATATTTAATGCGATTGTTAACATGCTTCATTTTCTGTCAGTTTACTTAAATGCAGCTTGTCTTGGCAAATTTCACAACGCAATTCTGATTCCAAATTTTGCTGTGCTAAGAGGCTACCATGCTAAAAATTTCAGATTCCGAAATTGATCTGAACTCATCCGAAATCGATCCGATTCAAGGATGTTTTCCGAAGCCTGTCTAATCTTATCCGAAAACTGTACGAAAAGAGTCAAGAATTAGGAATTGAAACGGGAAGTGGTGGTCCGATTACGTCCGAAATCTGTCCGTTCGAAAACATAGACTCCGAAAATAATCCGGCTTTATCCGACATTAGTCGGGAATTCAGAACCTGAAATTCTTTTTGCAAAGTGAAAACGGAAAGTGGTCCGATTAAATCCGGAATATGTCCTTTCAAGAACGTAGACCCCGAAAATAGTCCAGCTCTATCCGAAATTAGTCCAGAATTTAGAACCTGAAATTAATCTTGTAAAAGTGAAAACAGAAAGTGGTCCAGTTAAATCCGAAATCTGTCCGTCCAAAAACATTGACTCCAAAAATAGTCCGACTTTATCCGAAATTAGACCGGAATTCATAGCCTGAAATTAACCTTGTTAAAGTGGAAACGGAAAGTGGTCCGGTTAAATTCGAAATCTTTCCGGTCGAAAGCATCGACTCCGGAAATAATCCGGCTTTATCCGAGATTAGTCCGGAATTCAGAACCTGAGATTATTTTTGTTAAAGTGAAAACGGAAAGTGGGCCGATTAAATGAGGAATATTTCCGTTCAAAAACATGACTCCGAAAATGGTCCGGCTCTATCTGAAATCAGTCCGGAGTTCAGAACCTGAAATTATTTTTGTTGAAGTAAAAACGGAAAGTGATCGGAATAATTCCGAAATCGGAACGTTCAAAAACATCGACTCCGGAGATAGTCCAGTCCTATCCGAAATTGATCCGCGTCTTTGAGTTGTAATTCGGTAAAATTAAAGTGAAAACGAAAAGTCGTCTGATTGAATTTGAAATCCATCCAGTCAAAACATTAACGCCGGAAACTGTCTGCATCCATCCGAAATCAATCCGCAGCTTTGAGTTGTATTTCAGTAAAGTGAAGACGGAAAGTGTTCCAATTCATTCTCCAGACCGTAAAAACCACGGACTTGATCGGATACAAACCTGATTAATCATATCCAGAAAACCGTACAAATAACGGAGTTCACCGCACACAACCCGAATTAATCATATCCGGAAGACCGCACAAAAAACGGACGAGAGCGGACGCACTCCGGATTAATCGAATCCGGGAGACCGTACAAAAAGCGGACATGGCCGGATATAATCCGGATTGATCGTATTCTTCAGACCATACAAAACACGGACTCAACCGGATAAATTACATCCGGAAGATCGTACAAAACACGGACATGACTGGATACAATTCGGATTGATCACATTCTGCAGACCGTACTAGACACGGACTCGACCGAACACATACCGGATCAGCCGCATCCAGAAGACCGTACAAAACACGGATTCAACGGGACACAATCCGGATCAATCACATCCAGAAGACCCTCCAAGGAACAGACATGACCGGATACAATTCGGATTAATCACATTCTTCATACCGTAGAAAAAACGGACTCGACCGGACACAATCCGGAATAATACCATCCGTTATACCGTATAAAATACTAACTTTTCCACGTCTTTCCGGTTTGATTGAATCCATCACACCGGACTTTTTTCGGATTCTACCGGATGAAAAGCAGATTTAATTTCGTGCTCCTTCCGTTGATCAAATTGCGGACATTTTTGGATAGAATCCGAAAGACAAAAACCGGATCAGTTTTCGGAAACGTTCGGGCAAATTTTGGAATCCGAAATTGGTCCGAAACTTGTCCGAAAGTTTTAGCAGGGTACGTTACCTACTTGTTTTTACGTCGCGCGGGACTAGTAAATGTACTCTCAGAAGCATATGTCGAACCGAAAAGCAAAAGCCACTGCCAATCATGGCCGGAGCCACATGTGGCTCAGTTGCTCTCAGGTTGGACACCTCTGAATTATACATTTTTTTGATAATTTGGAACTCATTGACAAATAATTTGAGAGGATATGATTAAAAGATGGACAGTTTTTACTCACATAGGTGCAAAAGTTCCAAATTTTAGGTGTATTTTAATAGAAAAGTTTGTCAATCATTAAAATTATATCCCTCGCAAATTAGTATATTGTAAAGTCAGTGCGCGAAGTGGGTGATTCACAACGAGTGTGGAGTTTTCCACACATGCCACGCATGAGACGTTTTTTACACGAGCGAAGCCAGTGAAAAAGACTCATGAGCTAAAAATCACGTCTCATACACGTAACAGACAGTATGTTATACGACGGAAACGTAAAAATCATATCAAAAGTTGAGATTTTGAGGTTTCAGTGGTATAAAAGGGTGGCGACTTGACCGGGAAACCGAGAATTTCATTGACCGGGAAATGACTGGGAGTTTGATTAAGAACCGGAAATTTACTTGAAGAACGTTTTGCAAATTTGTTGCTCTGTGAAATTGTTTTAGCTGACCTAAACTTGATAATTGAATTGATGGTAGGGAATTTTAGAAAATAATTATCTTTTTTTTTAAAGGACAGGGAGTTTCAGTGAAGGAGTAGAATTTCACTTGGGAAAGGGAATTTTTTAAATAGTAACTTTGTTATAATTTAATTCATCTTTTTTTTGTACTTCGTGGAAAATTTGCCTTATTTGTAGAAAATTATTCTTTATGGTCAAAAATTCATCTTTTTGATAAAAAATTATCTATTCATTTAAAGATTCATCATTATGCCTGAAACTTCATCAGCTTTGGTTAAAAATCAAAGACTTCAACTGAAAATTGAAGTGTTTCATTTTTATGGAAAATTGATCTTTTCTTGATCAAAATTCGACATTTCGGTTGAAATTTCTCTTTTTGAATTGAACATTCAATTATTTCGTTGAAAGTTCACATATTTTGTTAGAAAATCGATTTTTTGTTAGAAAACTATCTTTTTCTTCGGAAGTTAATAATCTTCTTCAAAGATTCTCCTTGAAAATTAACAATTCAAGTTATACAGTTAAACATTTTTCATTCAAGTCCAACATTCATCTTATTGCAAACTCTTAATGTTTGGTTTAAAATTATTTTTTCAATCCAAAAATGTCACTATTCCATTTTTGTTTGAAAATTTTTCTTTTGGTTCAAATTCCAACCCTTCTGTTGAAAAATTATTTTTTCTGGTTGAAAATTAATTTTCTCTCAAACATTGAACTATTATAGTTAAATGTTCCTCATTGCAATTCAAAATTCGTCTTTCTGGTTAAAAATTCAACTACTTCAGTTTAGCATCTACAATTTCATTCGATTCTTCATCATCTCTTGTAAAATTTTGTTAAAAAATTTTTTTTTTCTTTTGCTTGAAAGTTAGTTTTTTGTTCTATAAGTAATTTTTTTCAACTGAAAATTTAACTTATTCCAATTGGAAAGTCCATAGTTTCAGTTAAAAATCTATTTGTTTTGTTAAACTTCCTTTTTTTTTTAAATTCAAAATTTGAGTGATAAAATTTTCGTTAACGACTTGTCTTTTGAGTAAAAGTTAATTTATCTGTTTGAAAACTCAACTCCTTCAGTAAAAGATTCTTTTTTTTTATAAAACACTTATGCTTGTTTTAAAATTTGTTTTTTAAACTAAAAATGTTACTGTTCCATTTTTGGTTGAAAATAATCATTTTTTTTACTTTGAAATGCGAATATTATGTTAAAACATCATGTTTTTTCTTAGAAAATGATTCTTCCTATTTGAAAATTAATCTTCTTTGAATGCTCACCTTCATAGTTGGAAATTGAAGTGCTCTAGTTAAATATTGATCTTTTTAGTTGAAAATTCATCTTCTTGTTTTGGAATTCAACGGTTCTGGTTGAATATTTATAGTGTTCTTTGAAAATTCATCACATTAATTGAAAAATTAAGTATTCTTCTTAGAATTGATTTATTTTGCAATGTTTGATCTTTTGGAAAAGGAGATTTTTATTATTTGAAATGCTTCTGGTTCAGGAAAGTTTCCCTCCGACTGATTTAATTCGTATTTTAGATCTCATTACTTCAAATTCCAAAATTGACAGCCTTGAAAGATAAATTTTTCAAAATAATAATGACTAAGGAATAGTCGGTAAATGACCGGGAAGTTTTTTGTTGCATTTTAGCGACAACTCTATGATTTTTCTTGGAAGCCGACATTTTGCAAACTTTCTTCTTTTCATAATATTTATTCTCAATTCCTTATGTTTTCAACCAATTCTATTATTCATAGCATCTATAGCATACAATTAATGTTTCAAAAAATTACTTTCCAGGCCGTAGTTTTAAGCTGGGCGACCAATAGTACCTTGGCATTCGGGGAGATGCTGTTATTTTCTGTACCAAAAGCTCGTCGATTGGTCGGAATTCCTGCAACTATGTCTGATCACGACCGTCCATTTAGTGTTTTGTATGAAAAGATCAAAGAGAAATATAGGCTACCCAGAAGCTTGAAAGTAACTTCATAATCGAGTAAGTAAAGCAGTATTATTTGTAAATAAAGAGGAATGTGATATGTAACTATTATAAGGTATAGTTTTAAGAATAAAACTGTATAATTTCCCATGGATTGTTTATCTATTTAATGAACAATTTCACTATTCACCTTTAATCTGATAATCTACGACTCAATTAATTATTTCATTAATCAATTAATTTGTGTGTTTTCCTCAGTTATTCAATTTTAAGCGCCTTTATTTAGAAATTATACAATTTTGATTCATTATTACCCCATTGGAAATTTCGCCTTGCCCCTTATTAGCCCTATCCGACTCCCATGGACGTACGAATAAAACTTGCTTCCCTTAGTGATGATAATTTCTATGTGCGAAATTCCCTCACCAGTGCGGCGCTGCACGCGGCACGCTCTACGAAAGCGCTGTGTCAATGTCAAAGGGTAAATACCATGGCCACTCATGTATTGCGCCAAACTGTAAGTCAGGTTACAGTTCACAACTGACAGATGAAAAAATTCATTTCTTTTCGGTTCCTTCGGGAAAGGAAAATGTTGAAAAGTGTCAAGCATCAATCACAAGACAAGATTTTTTAATAAGAAGTGGCCAAGTGGTGTGCCAGAAACATTTCCTTCGATATCATCTGGGAGCGTAAAGTCAAGCGCGAAGTAGAGGATAGTAACATTTATTTTATTTTTAAATATTGTTCTCTTTTGTTAAAAGTTGATATTTATAATCATAAGGATACTTTTCGGTTGAAAATCGAGCTGTTTTTTGGAAACTGGAAAGTTTCTTGTAATTTACATCTCTTGATAAAAATTTATTTTTTTGGTCTAAGTATTTAACAATTTGCTACAAATTCAATTATTTTGGTAAAAAATCCAACTATTATTTGAAAATTAAACTGTTTATATTTAATTTTTTTCCAATTTGTATTTTTATATAAGATTGATTTCCTTGGAAGAAGATACATATTTCTGATTACAAATTTTAGTAATTTGATGAAAATTCGTATTTTGGTCCGAGTATTCCTTAATGTTGGAGAAATGAATTCTTCTATTAATAGTTGAATTAAAAGAGTTTTAACGTGACCTGTTTATATTAACCAATTATTTAGTAATTTATTAATTTTGAATTTCAAATTCTCTTATAGAAAATTATTTGTTTTCTAGGAAGTCTATATTTTCGGATGAATAAATAATTGAACTGTTTTGTAGAGGCATCGTCATTTTAGCTTTGGTATTCAATTGTTTTCGTGTAGGACACTGATCTTTTTGAAGAAATTTTTTTTTTCCTTTGAAAATTTAACTTTTCGAATGAATGTCGGGCTTCTCTATGAAAATTTTTTTTCACCAAAGATTTTTCTCTTCGAAAATTTTTCTTTCGGTGAAAATACTCCTTTTTGGTTGAAATCAAACTGCTTTACTTTTCTCATAAATTCCAGTTTTTGTTTGAAACCATCGTTCTGGTCTAAAAATTCAACGATGCACCAAAGAATTAAACTATTGTGATAGAAATTTCAACTTTTTTTTCGAAAGTCTCTATTTTTGGGTCAAAAACTCAACTGTTTTGTACATTATTATTTCGTCGAAAATTAATCTCGGGTCTTTTAGCCCGGTGTTTTATCATCAGCCACGGACTAAGTCAAGTGCCTAATGAAGTCAAGATGTTAACAATCAGAAAAATTCAAAAACAAAGATCGAAATTTGTTGCGCAGATATTTTCGCAGGCACAATATCAAGTTATTGGTGTGATAT
>WSXT02069910.1:0-12344 GCA_011762715.2 Neuroterus valhalla | reverse complement strand
GCACGACTTCTGACATTTTCAAACAGCACAATTCCACTGGCAAACAGCACAATTCAACTGTTTCGGATTTAGAGAGTATTCATCCAGAAAAGGAATGCAGTCACTTGCAAATGATATGCAATTAAACTAATTACAACCCTTCCCAATGGAAAATTGACAACTGGCGCAGCATTGGGTCAGTATTGGCCAGAGTTTGACAGCATTGGCGTCGTAATGGTAGCCCATAACTGGCGTGGATCAGGCGTAATCTTTGGTACTGTACTAGAAGGCTGTACTGGGCATCAACATTGGCAGTGTAATTGATATAAGTACTAGGATTCAGTATTGGGGTAGTCGCGGGCAGGGCCGGCGTTAGCCAACGCGAGTCCCTGTGCAGCGTACTTCCGCGAGGCCTTTGGGGTCTGCATCGATATATATGACTTGGAATCAGGAAATGGCGTTTGAGAGGAAAAGCCGTAAGGCCCACATTTACCAAGAGCGAGAAGGTCAATGTGGGCCTTAAAGCGTTTCTTCTCCAACCATATTTCCTGATTCCAAGCGACATATTACTTGTCACGCTCTCGTGACATTTTTATTTTTCATTTCAACAATGTCAACAATGTATCATTCAGATCGTCAGATAACCATCAATCGAATTATTTTTACAGCTCATTACACTCAGTGACATATCTACAAGCATCATTTCAGAGTAAGTGGAAATAAAACAACATACTACTTCGAAAAGGAAGAAACCTTTTTATTATTACGACTTCATCCAGACTTTTTAGCCTGGATGAAGTCGCAATAATAAAAAGTTTTTTTCTTTTCGAATTACTATGTTTAGTTCCTAGACGTAAAATCTGAGAATAACTCTACATCCCAAAAAAATTCTCATCATATGAATAAAACAACATTTATAGGAATATTGAGTGGATTAAAAAATTAAACTTGACAATTTGCAAAATACTGCTGTTGATAATGAGTAACTACACACTGGGCTCATGTCAAGGTAATATATATTTTTCATTCAAATTCTGTAAATCCACTAGACCTAAATCGATACTGAAAAATTCGAAAATTTTTTTGTATTTTTTTTCCAAAAATATGCTAGTACTTCTAGCACAGAAGTTAAACAGCATAATTTAGAAGAATCTAAAGTAGAAAATAGTTACGATTCCTAATGTAAAAATAACTTCAAATTTCAAGAGATAAACTTTCAAAGATAGAAAGATTAAGAACAAGTTATATCACATTTGAACTGTACGTCTCTTCATCAAACATTTCAAAAAAAATGTCATGTTCGACAATCATCAAGAAATTGATAATCACAAAAGATATTAGACAATTGTTTTATCACGAGCGTCCCAAGAAATGATTAAAAAAAACACTAAATGACGTTTCGACATAACCTCTTACCAGCACTTCTGTAATCAGTATATAAAAGAGTCATTAGGAAACTATCTTCTTTTTCTTAAGAACTTTAAATAATCAAGCACTAACATTTTGTTTGTTTCCTCGCAGGTCCTTACCATTTTTTTCTATTATTTACAATACACACCTATATTCAATACACAACTTCGAGTTCAAAATTTGAGCGCGAGGCTCCTCTAGGCGCGAGGCCCTGTGCGGTCGCACAGTTTCGCCACCCCTAAAACCGGCCCTGGTCGCGGGTATAAGTAATAGCGCGACAGTACCCCCCGAAATATTCGTCATAGACAACCCAAAAAACTTTTCTCGAAAGTAACTGGAACTTCGATATTCAAATTATGTCTTTTCCCCCCCCCCCCCCCCGAAAATTTGTCTGCTTCGTCACTGCATCTTTGATTTTAGGGAATGAGGCATTGCATTGGAAACATTTCAAACAATGAAAATAATTATATACATATTATTTTATCCAGCAAAGAAGCTGTAGTACTTGTAATTAAATAGTCCTTACCTGTTTCATGGTAAGGTTTCACTAAATTGAAAATTCAAAAAAATGAGATTAACGAAAATTAGATAAAATTCATTAAAAATTCATTTTCATACACAATTTTTTGTACTGAGGAATAATAGAAAATTTTATCTGTTTTGATAAGATGTGTCAGTATCCCGGCAGCACTACGCTGTTTTCATAATGAAACATCAGACCACGGTTTGCCATTCGTTAATCAATATACTGCATCAGTATCCTGCCAGTACTCCGCCGGGATACGGTAAAAACCGTGAGTCCGCCAATTGTTAGAAAAGACGAGACCAGTATCGTGCCATTCTTTGGCCAGTCTCAGCAGAAGATCGTGAGACGATGATTCGCCATTTCTTATAGTCTGCACTGCGCCAGTGTTGTGCCAATACTCCACTGATGGTTCGGCATATATCCGTGGGTAGTTGCATACCATTCGTTACAGACCTATGCCCTTGACCGTGGCAATATCGTGTCACCCCTGGGCCTCAACTTGGCATGAATCCCCAGAAGCATGGGTGGATTTCTTCTAATACTGCACAGAATCGATATTGGGTCGACACTGGCATGCCGATATTGGAACTTTGATTTGGCACAGTGCAGACCCAGTCTCAATGCCTGTACTATGCTAAGTCTGGATAGCCAAGTGTTAGTATATTATTCATGGCGCGCTACCGCGCCAGTTTTTAGCATCGACCCAAATCTGTAATTTCCCATTGGGTTGTATGCCTCATCTGACAAAAAAGCATAAAGCTTGCCTGAGTTGCCGGAGGCTTCTTGAGTATAAGACGGGGTGCATATTATAGCCCGTATGAGCTAATTTTCCAACCTCTAAACGATTGGTACAATCTTCGAAGTCTGGTCTAACCTATATACGTGACTGACCATAGGGAGAATCGATACACAATACCACCTCTATTGTTGAAGTCCATATCCATATCTATATCTATATCTATACTTTCATACAAAGATAAGGACTTTTTTTGTAACAGGTAAACCTGAAAACGTGTAAACTTCGGGGAGTTACATAGGCCATTTGAATCATTGTCGTGTTTACAAAAATAAAACGAGAAAATGTCAATTTGAGAAATCTTAGTAGGCCAAGCCCACTGATGTCAATGTGCAGGCGCGGAGTATTTGCTTCAACGTGCTCTAGAAAGCGGCGCATGCGGTTTGACTGGGCCATATACGGTCAGTTCGTTACTCTAGTCTCGCATCATCAAGCACAGCAAGAATCATACAGTTCCGAACTTTTCGTGAATTGATGACCATAATTGTTATACCATTTCTGCAAGTGGAATTCTCAAATTGGGTGTAACTTTATTGATTTCTCGCTGAAGCTTTCCATTTTCTTACAACAGCAACTTGATTGTTATTCTATTTGATATTACATCGTTGATTGATCATTCCAAGCAACTTGTTGGGATAGCATCTCAAAACCACGTGATGGCTAAACTTTGCGTCCATAATTAATGCTTCTCGACGGGACTTTATTATCCCCTCCCTTATTATTGGGTGGAATTTCTGAACATATATCTACATCTAGCTCGGTTTTTTAACCGGAACCAGCTATTACACATGTGTGTACTGTAATGAAATAACTATTTTGGAAAACAGTAACCCGAAATGTTAAAGCAAAGGCGTTTAACTATTGGTCATACATAAAATCAAGTACCTGGTCAATTTCATTTAAAGACAACGAGCTTTCACTCTTCCAGATTTGAAGCAGTTTCAATTCCTTAGCTTTCAACATATAGAAGACTTTCATTTAGCTGAACCGCTACGCGACGTAAACATTCGTTTAGCTGAACTCGGGAGAAATTCCCACCACTGTTCCCCTCCGCATGGGTCTTTCTAGAGGTGACTTCTAATTGGTTGCTACCGTCAGTTGCCGTGTCTACTCGAGAGTAGTGAGGGTAGAGGGGGCCGCTCAAGTTCAGCTAAACGAGCGTGGAAGCGTTCAGATAAATGTAAGTTCAGCTAAACTGAAGTCTTCTGTATCTATTTGATGGCCTGAATAAGAATCAGCTGCCTCTGATGTATGATTTGGAAACTGGATGACCTAAATTGGTCTGATTTTATCATATTCTCATTGACCTGCGTCTGTGTTAAAAATAGACAAGGAATCCTTATGCTCTTCAGTGATATAAAAATTGTTCATTTAAATTATGACAACCATCCTTTCAAACTCATCGTTGTTGATACCAGTTTTCTAATACATTTATTCTATAGTTCATAAAACTCAAATTTTTAATGGGTCAATAGAATATCTTGTCGCATTTCGTTTACCACTCCTTATTTAATGTTGAATTTTGAATGTTTTCAACGATGTCGATTGCAGGGACTCTGTCACGTCAAAAGGGTTGGATTTTTCACCAATTTTGTTTACGTCGGCGTCAACAGTAGGAATTGGGAACAATATTCATGGTAACACAATATTTCAGGAGAATGCATGACTTCCTGATTTTCTGCCACTCAAAACTATAGAAAAAAATTACTTAGCTTAAGATTAACTATTAAAAAATTACTTCATCTAAGACTGCAAAACAGCTCGTCTAGATGGAGTAAGAGGTCAAAGAGGAAGACAAAGTAAAAGTTAATTATATTCTTTTGCAGGTTTTCCAGAGACACGCACGCTTCCTCGTTTACAGATATTTGAAAATAAACTCTTTCCTGCATCATTTTGTATGGCTAATCTTCACAACTGCTCTGAAAAGACTTTATACCACACTTATGACGCGCAATTGGAAGTGCGCATCTAACCCAACTTGAAGTGATAAGATAACATGAATTACTGATAAATTACCGGAAAATTCTGGGAATAGTTGAACATCTTCAATTTCCGGTGATTCATAAAATTGCCAAAATTTACCGAAAATAAAAAAAAATTTACAAAATGTATGCCAAACATCATGCCAATGATGAAAAAGAAATAATGGACGAAAGAAGCTTACCAAATGCTTGTGCTGAAAATATTCTTTAGCAGATAAGTTTGATGATCATGTCTGATATTCAAAAGACTTCAAAAGAGATCTTAAAATAATCTCACGAGTGCACGAGTGGTCATTGGTCAAAGAAATTTTCATTAACGGTTCCAGAAGTTTGTATCGCACGAATCGAAACGTCAAAATCAGGATTCATAAAACGAGTGCGAGAGTTCAAATATTGCACAAGAATTCACACTGCTATCAAACACATCATAAAAAAAGATATTTATATAAAAACTAATGATTTATCATTTTTGACAACCCCCCTCCGACCACTTCTTTCAAGGTTACAATGAAGATGATTGCTATGTCTGAAGATCCGAAAACAGTGGATGACTTGGTACCAGCCATTTGGAAAGCCCAATTTCAATCTAAAACCCAATGCCACCTTAGATCAGTTTCATGAAATGCAAATACAATTTAATTTCTATTTTTACTTGTTTCCCTGAATTCAAAGATACAGACATTAAAAAAATCATTTTAATTTCCACGCATGTATGCATTTGTCAACACTATGGCGTAAATAGAGTGTAACTGTACCTCCTGCTCTGAAAGAGGGAATGCATTCTGGGGAGTGAATTCCTCTCTGCTGATTCATATCAATTTTTTTTTTTTTTTTTTTTTCTTGAAGGACATAATCCCAAGAACTTTGACGAAACTTAAATAGGTTCAACGGCCATGACTGATGCGTTCCCGGCTGTCGATATTATGTTAATTTGCTGTGTTGAGCTTTTTTTATGTTGTTCTCAAGATGGCAAGATATCCGGGGTAAAGATTTAAAGAATTTTTAATGCGGATTTCAACAGGCTTTTTTCACATGAAAATGATGAAATGAAAATGATTAAATTGTGTTGAAAATTGATACAAATGTCCAAAATTTAGTGTTGCTGATAAGGGGTAGGGCTGTAACCAGAGTTCAAAATCCGTTTTTTTCGAAAAAAATACTTTTTGAATCCACATTGAAAATTGCAATAAATTGGTAAAATTGAAGATCGGTATTTCGAAAACTATATTTGAAATATCGATTCTAAAGTTTCGCATTCGATTCCTTCGCAAAAAATGTAACGTCCTGGATATCATTCCCTCTCCCCTAAAAATTGAATCTACTTGAAGATAATGCACAAACTCTGCATTGATGAAATACGTTTTAAGGACTTAATACTCTGAGATTCATATAATACTAATCATTTTTATAAAGTAGCACTCCATTCTTTTCAAGATTATTGTTGATGACGTTAGTAGAGTTATCGATTAGATAGGCATCTCTATACGTCTTTGACATGATGAATGATCATCATTATTATATTTTCAGAATTTTGCCCAAGATAGCATAACATTTAAAGTGAAAAAATTTGTTATATAGAATTAAATGTTGCAGCACAAAATTGCGGGATAAGGTGACGGTAGGCGCTAAATAGTTCAGAAATTATTATCATTAACATTAACGCGGGGTTGTAATTATAGCTTCCACATGAAGCTGACTTAGTAAAAAAGAATCTGCAATTGGACGACGAATCGAAAAACATGAATGCAATGGCCTCTGGTTGTATTTTAATTTGAACTTTCGAGCGACTTTTGCGATAAATATAGACCTTTCCTTCGTTACGCTGGCAAATGCAGCGAAAATGTAAAAACCGTTCCGAAAGTAGAACCAACTGTCTATCACTTCGCTGCTCCTCTTTTTTTCTCCCATGACTTTATTTTCTACATTGCGCGAGTCAAGTGCCCAATGCGAATCTTAGTGTAAGAAAACATAAAGGACTTAAGCATTTAAGCATATTACAAAACAAATATATATGCTGAAACTATAATATTCTTCTATCCTTCGAATTTTATGACAAAATCATTAATTTGAATAGCATATAATAAAACTGTTACGGAATATTTAAAATATATGGTGCTGCGAATATTTTAGGGTTCGTAGCATAAAAGTTATAGAAATTAAAATCATGATAATTTCTTATTGGATGTTTTATGTTATACAAAATATTCCAAGTCCAATCATCTGAATAGGCTGGGAAAACTAAGCACCGTATAGCACTGAGGGTTTTGAAACCTTTTGTATTGTTCCTCTTTTCTTTCAAATCTCCGAAAAATCGAAGGCGTGAGGCCTAAGTTTATCTTTTGTCGACATGACAAGACTGACAGTCAAGGACCTATAAAAATTTTTACTTTAGTATAAAATATCATAGGACTTTGAACCACTGTATGAATTAGTATTTCCCTATTCTCAAATTCCTTTACTCGCTGATTTTCTCTCTTTTCTTCTGAATATTTACACTTAAACGAAAGAAAATAGTTTCTTGAACTGTGAGTGACTCTCTATGAATCTTAGGTATATTTCTTTATGAGCCTAGTCTCACGGAATTTGAAACACATTCTCAGACATTTCCAGTGACTTTCATCATGTATTAAGAGGCAAGTAAACACTATTCAATGAAAAGTCACAGGAAATTCGAAATACTAGTCACGTCAAACTCTATCCAAGATTCATAGAAAGTCACTCAAATTTAAAATAAGTATTTTTATCCGTGTAACTTCCAGGTCTTTTCCAAGAAACTTTTCTGAGCATTCAAAATTCAATAATGGAGACTTTGAAAAAACGCAACATTTTAAAAAAGAAATAGTAAAATAGATTACATGTTACATTACGTTACATTCTTCCAATCAAATGATAAGACCTCTTTTAATTCATAAAAATTAAGCGGTCATTTCTGATATTTTTTTGGTAGAATTTTTAATAGTCTAGGTTGAGTCCAATAAATTCTCGTTTTTTTCCCGGTCAATAAAACTCCTAGTCATTTGCCGGTCTTTCCCGGTTTCCCGGTCAAGTCGCCACCCTGTTCATATTTTCCCGTGCCTTGGATAGTTTGACCAGAAAATGAAACTTTCTGTTTTTCGTTATTTTTTGTGCGACTGTGATTGGTCTGAGTTCTTGGCATGATCTTCGAGTGCTATAATAACGTCACGCACATATAACCTTTTGCGAATTAAGTATCGCACTCGAAGGAAATGCAAAATATAGAAAATTTCCTTTCTTTAAAATCGTTTATAAGATGGATATTCTTCGAAGAAGTTTAAACAACTGCACTTCAGTGTTGAATTTATCCATTTTTCATAACAAATTTCTAACTGAAATGATCAGTGAAAACAATCATTGGGTGAATCAGTGATTCTGCGGTCACTGGTTTTTTTCTATGGAGATTTCTATTGATATAATTAAGGAACAGGAAGAATCTACTCATTTCTCAGTGAAAGCCTGCATTACTGATTGATCTAGTGATACTTTCACTGATTCAGTCAAGGAGAGAATGGTATGTAGGAAAGATGATATATTTAACGCTGTGAATATTATTGGAATCATATAAGAGAAACAGAAGTTCTGGTCTCAAATCTGAAAATCGAACGAATTTTTATTGTACTGATATTTGCATAGTGAACTTACATTTTTTGGCATTTTTTTGTTTGATGACTTTTTGAAGTTCTAGAAAACCTTTGCAAAACAACTTTCTTGAAGATTTTTCAATATAATTTACTTCGTTATTACTTCAAAACAGCACGTATATAAATGGATGATTTTTTCTTCATTAGATAATAAATCCAACAACCCAAATTCTATCATACTCAAATATACATTGAAATGTTACGTATCTGAAGAAGGAGAAAATTCCAATGAACCCAAATTTACTTTTTTTGTATGTAAAGAAAAATGTTCTATACATGCTCGAAGAGAGTAAACTTTATTAGAAAAAAGAATTTTATAATAATACAAAGAGTGACTTACGAACTATACTTATCACAACCCGCATACTGTGAGAGTTACGAGTATAAAGACCAAACCATTTTTCCAAAAGCTTATTCACAAGTTTCTTGAGTACTTTTTCAACAGCAGGATGCCTAACTTCAGCAAGTTCTTCTTCATAAAAGCTACCTACAATAGCTTCATCTTAATAATCTCCATGCATATACGCCACTGGTTTAGTATTCTTGACATGACTTGAAGTACATATTTCAGTTGTCCAATTTAGTGAGTAGCCTTTTTAAAAAATATGCCTAAATTTACTAATAACTACTTTATCTCCAATTCTAAATTTTCGTTCCTGTACTACTTCTTTCTCATTCCACAGTCTTCCAGCTAGGAAACCTAGCTGTCCTTTGCTGCGCTAAGAAACTCCTAGAAGAAGACACGGCTGGTGAGCAGATCTCAATCTGTTTAGATAACCAAGCGACATAACCTAGAGTAAGATTAAAGATCAGGTACGGACTGGGGCGAAAATTTGGCCCCGGAATTCGTTAGGAAGGCGGTCCTTATTTCACCCCCCCCCCCTCCCCCCGTTTTTATGCGTATGCCCTCGGTGGCACTCAAAGGCTCGCGGCCGACCGAGAAATCTCCCAAAATCCACATGGCTAGTCCAGGCAAATATGTAGCCTCGAACCTGGTCTGAGAGTGCAAATGTGCATTAAAGGAACTGGCAGGAAAGAATAATGTGACGCTCATATGGGTTTCTGATCGCACAGGAATCAGGGGCAACGGAAAAGCAAACTAGTTGACGGAGAGCGGTACAGGTAATGAATTTATAGTCCCGCAACCGGTACTTGGACTAGCGCATTGTTGCTTAGGTATGACCATCAAAAACTGCATTCGGACAGAACACTGGGGCTTCTGGGAACAAACCCAGAGTTGCCGACAGGCGAAAGCCATCTTGGGCTACATGCACAGGATGAAAATCTAGGCAAATCCAGAGTTCACCCAAGATAGATCTAAAGTTGGTGGTTTAGATGCTTACACGACAGAGTGCAGAAAATGTGGCAGGGATGACGAGACATCCCTGCACTGCATATGCCAGTGGCCAGCATCCTGGGCTTGGCTAAGATTCAAGAGGACTTCATGTGAACACGTGAAGCGAACAGTGAAGGGTGTGGCTTAATTGGCTTTGAAGCATGAGCACCAGGGAGGACCCAATGGGGTTCCTCGTCCGTTTTCAAAGTAAACATAAACTCAACTATTGATTTATGTAGCTTTTACCCAGTAGAAAATTATCTATTAGTCACGCTTGGCACTAGTTAAGGTTTTGATGATACCCAATAGTGGCCCAAGATTATCAGTTAGGTTCATGACAGTTACGTTATATTTTCGAGAAAACTAACTCTTTACGTTACATTACGTTGCGTTATTGGAAAAAGTAGCTTCATGGTAAGTTAGCTACCTAAAGTTACTTTATATCTAATATAAAGATGGCGTAAAGACATATTTATAATTTCAGGATGGCTTATATGAAATATTAAATGGACTACAAATGTTCAGAATCGTTATTTGAGTTGATAACTGATCTGCATACCTTTGGACATTTTTCAGATAAGCAGAAAATATTTCTGGCACATATGAGTGCATTTCACAGAGAAAAAGACAAGCTTACTTTTTCTGTGTCTAATTTTTGGTAGTTCTCACTTTAACTGTTGCCAGGGCAGATCTATATATAATTTTCTATTGCCTCAATTGTAAGTGATGCATCTTAAGGTGTGCAGATACTTCCGGAATTGAAAAAAATTCAGTTGTTATTACTTTCCAAAATATCATGACAGCTATATCTTCGAAAAATGTTTAGATGTGCAGAAAATTGCTTTGCACATATGAACGCATCTGAGGTTGTGCTAAAGATACTGCAACTTTGCAAAATCTTGAAACCCCCGCATCGTAGACAATTTTCGAGATTCGCCAAAATTTCTTGTCCTGCATATGAGCAAATTTGAAGACGAATGCCCCCCTGTCAGTTTTTGAAAATTCAATATCACTGTATAGGATTTAACATATACGTCACACTGGACTCCTATTGATATCGCTGATAACTCGGTTATCAATGTGCCGCAAAATTCTTGCTTGATGGAGCATGCTCGCCGCATTCAGAGTTGCTCAAGGTCATGCAATCTAACATTTGCAGCGTAGTTGAAAAACATTCTACTCCCATTTGAAGGGAGGAGAGGGGGCAGGCTGGTGCGACGGACCCTGTACGGTGCCCGTATTACCAAGAGCATTGATCTTCTCTTATAAAAGAGTTTTAAAAAAGTCTGCACTGTTTATGGATTTTTCCAAGATCATCTTGTATACTTTCAAATGTTAACTTCTTGCATTTCTTGAAATTAGTAGTAAGTGTCCAAATAGTGGCAAAAGTAATAGAAAACTTTCATCCAGTATTTTCTATTTTCTTACCTGCAGGGAAGCTAAGAAAGAGGCAGTGGTAAAAAGTCAGCAGCGTTTATCTACAACTGTCATGATTTCGAGATGAATATGGTAGAATATTCTCTCAATACTTTCAAGTCGGTGAGGACGTGGAGGATTATGTTGATATTAAATTCTTTTTTTCTTTTTTGATGCGTTTATTGTGGGATTCCATGGGACATTCCATGTGGATTCCATGCAGTAGCAATACATAGGTTATCAAACATAGGCATCGGTACAGGATTCCATATAGATTCATATGTAGATTCCTATGTAGATTCCCACGTATGGTATTATGCGGGTTTCACATAGGGTCTTTTCACAATCGTTGTCATGAGTTGCTTTTGCGATTTTGTGAATAAATTCAAACGGATTCCCATATGGAAACCTACGAGATCCTACATTGATTCCTCTATGGGTTCCTGTATGGCAATCTTCAAAAAAACTTTTCTTATACTTATACCACATAAAGTATTTAGGACTTGTGAAATTAGAGAAAAAATAGGCAGGACTTTTATGGGACTTCAGTTCTTAAGGTGCTTCTTCAAGCATAGGCTTTCGCCAAAGCCATAATTCTCTAACACTGATGAATTTTTTGTTATAATATTTATCCCACCTTATCTTTAAACCCTAATCGAGACTCGTATAGACTCCTATTTCCGAATATTGCGTTGTTGTTTGTTTTTGTTTGAAAATAAAATGAAGTAATTCTTGCGCCTGAAAATCGGCACCGCCTTGCATGCTGAACAGCGGTCATTGGCGTGCACTGCCATGCCGGCCTCGAGTATCCTCGACCAATGCAACGGGTCACAAGAGCAAGATAAAAAAGTAGAATAGAGGTATTATTATTGATTAAAAATTCGAGAACTTTATATATTATTATTACATTTCATCAAAAACTAAAGAGCAAGCTATATTCAAACATGAGTACATTTTCGAGGTTTTTTGAGAAATTCTACTCGAATTTCGTCCTCGATAAGTTCAATATGAGTATGGGTATTTAAAGTCGAAAATTATCGTCTGGAGTTGCTGTAGTTACAGGTAGTACTGCCAAGACTACACCTTCAGATTTTGCTCATGTCAGTCTCTTATCTTTTTTTTTTTGGACCTTGACTAGTTGTTGCGATACGGTAGCTCATAATTTTCCACACACACACACACACACACACACACACACACACACACACACACACACACACACACACACACACACACACAC
>WSXT02069899.1:0-12345 GCA_011762715.2 Neuroterus valhalla | reverse complement strand
TAGAACTTGTATTTTTTATTATATATTATACAGAGACTATCGAAGCTTGGTTGTAAAAAGCAATCATAAATCTTTTATTTTAACTTTTCTGAATGTTCACTTTCGTTAATCTCTCTCTTTCGATTTTAATTGCAACTCAATTTCTTTACAGGGACATTAGTGAGGATACGCAACTTGAAATAAATCCAAAAATGCGATTAGATCTTAGAGCCAAAATTAGTTTCATGAAATATTATAACTTCCCAATCAAACTAAAATCTCAACCGTATTTCCATTCTGTTATTCACTATTTCAGAATTATATAAATACCAGGATTCTCTTTATAGCTCACCTTTTTTCAAGATGAGTGTTTGTATCGCTTTGTCAAGCTACTCAGATTTATTCGTAATTGATTACTTTTGATTCCGAAGTTATTGATATACACTTATACGCACTTACATAATAATTTTAAAATGAGTAATCTTTTACTCTGACAAAAATTTGATTAAGCGTCTGTAGATTTGTTGGTGTAGTTTTCGGTGACTTCATAACAAGTGCGTTACTGTAATGTTTTGATTCTGCAGGAACTGACGAGAACTGAAACTCCTCAGAAGTAATAATAACGTCAGGGAATATCAAGAAATAACAGGTATTTTCTTGACCCATCGCTGACTCATCGCTGGTAAATTACGAGTGTATTTTCTCCAACCATTTTCCTTAGTTTTTTTTTTTCAAAATGTATGTTCCGCGTTCAACTTCAAAAGAAAACTAACCATAAAATGCATTAAAAAGACGAATCGTTTCGGAAATTTTTGTTATATTCATTCACCTTCAGTAATTGATGGCATTTTTCTTGGTTTCCTCCTCCACTTTTTCTTTACAGAGAATGTTTTAAATCTATGGACTAATTAGGGCTGTCTTGAGATGAGTGGGGTGTCAATGGGTGAATTTAGAGGTTGATATTTACAGATTTGAGGTATTTTGATTTTGTACCAGAATGCAACAAAAATTACCACGGTGGAATTAATTTATTTTCCAAAATGTGTTTTTTGTGCAAAAAGGCAATTATTAGAAAACAACAAATTACACTATTAAGAAAAATGCTTCCATACATTTCGCAGAGTCATGAGGCATATCAGAAACGTAATTCCATCATTCTTTTTTTTTGTACCAATTTGTTGTGTTGGATACACGGGAGGACACCAGTCTTCCGCCAACGTGTCAACAGCACGCGGTGTTCCCGAACGGTTACCTATCCGAGTACTAACCACGCCCAACACCACTTAATTTCAGTGATCGGACGGGATCTGGGTTTTCGAGCGTGGCATGGCTGATGGATGGCCTATTTTTTCTCCGTCTTATATAACAGAATTGATTTGTGTTGATCTTAAATTAAAAAAATTTTTGGTTGAAACATCGAACATTTCACTTTCCTTTTAGAATTCATATTTTTCGTTGGAAATTCAATCACTTGGTTTCAAGTTGAACTACTTTGTAAAAAGTTAATTTTCTTTTTTCACTAACAAGAACAGTTAGGTCTTTAATAAAATTTACAAATTGGGAAAATTTTAGGTCATTCCAGGAAACTCTCCCCAGTTCAGTCTTCTGGGAAATTTACAAATTCAAATATTTGAGAACGAGAAACGATTCTAATTAAATTAATGATTTTGCACAATTGTAGGTTACCTTATTAATTTTTCGCTGAAATCAGATATTTAAAAAAAAAGTGAGGTCTTTTAGAAAATTTACAAATTTGAACAATTTTAGATTATCAACGAGATTTCTTGCCGGAATCGAATATTTTTCAGTAAAAAGTAGTATTGTTCAGAAAACATGGAGTTTCGGACCATTTAAAGATTTTTTGGGTCAATATCGCCGAGAATTCTTGATTTTCGACGAAATTAATTGTCCTAATTAAAAATGCAACTATTCTGTTTTTGGCTGAAAATTGGTCTTTTTTGGTGCAAAAGTTAATCTTCATGGTTGAAATTTAATATTTTTTGGTTGAACATTCAACCGTTTTTTTACTAGAATTTTTTGCTATCGATTTCAAATAGAACACTTTTTGGTAGGAACATCAACTATTACATTTTCCTTTTAGAGTTCATCTTTTTTGTTGTAAATGAAATCACTTGGTGATTGTGATGTAGTTGTTAACTTATTTAGAATTAAACAGATTAATTGTAAATTAACCTCTCCATTCAAGAATCATATTTTCGGATTAAAAATTCAATTGTTTTGTGAAAAATTCTTCTTTTCGGCTTACAAGTTGTGGAATTCGGTAGCAAATAAATCTAGTTAGTATAGAATTCAACATTATTCTGGTAGATTTTCCTTTTACAATTCAACTTTTTGGTGAAAAACAAACTTTCTTGTGGAAAAATTCGATTTCCGGGTTGCAAATTTATTGATTCGTAGAAAATTATTCCTTTTGACTTGAAATATAACATTCCATTTTCGTTAAAAATTTCATTGATCATAATTTGGCATTTTTAAACTTTCACAGTAACTGTCGAACTACGAACTAGTTGAACTTTCTACAAAATGATTTAGTTTCCTTAATAAAAAAAAACCTAAATTAGAAAGAAAAATTTCCAATTGTAGCCACAAATAATACGTATTTCCAGCAAAACAAACAATTTTTTACTTAATTAAATTCCAGGGCAAGTTAGAAGGATTCTCCTGTATTACAATTTGACACTTTTACACAAAAAATATTGGGAACACACATTTCGTCAACTAGTAGAAAAATAAACGCGTATTTTGGAGACCGATAGACTTGTGTTTATGATCGAGCCTTCTTGTAACAGTTTATAATATTTTCCGGAAAAAATGAAGTTGTTCATCTGAGATCAAGAATATTTAATAGTGTCACTTTACTGTACATTGCATACAGACCTCAAGTTGAGAAGTCAGTTTGAAAATAGAAAATTCATTCACAAATATCGAGTTTTATGTACATAAAAATAGCTACATTTTCATTAATGGCACCAGGCACCTTGATGAAAAGTATTTTGTTACCATACTTCCTACTCGTACTTGAATCACATAATTCTTATAGAAAATATCGGTGCACGTCCATCTTAGAACAGCCCACTTTGACGCTTGTCAACAAGGGTCAACTACAGACAGATTCCAGTCTCAAGTTGAACCTTATTGAGGAGCGACAAAACAGGGCGTTTAATGTGGAAGTACAGTCATACACATCTACTAATAATATACAAACTTTGGCCTAGCTTAATAAATCAACGTGGCTATTTCCAAAGGGTGAGCCCAGCTCGCCAATTTTTCCAGCATTCTTCCGAACTAATGCCAAACACTTTCATTAAAACTTATTCACAAAGTCTAATAAGTCCTGGGGTGTGATTTTCAACATTTCATTTGTGGCATTGCCATCCAGTGGATAAGATTCTAATGATAGGATTCCACTAGGCACATACAATTCGTGATCCAGTGAATAATTCTGATTTTCTTGTGACAGATCGTGATGCTGATAATGAGGGGAGGGCCCAGGACCCCCTTCTAGAGAAGAATCCGAATGATTAATTGAAGATGGTACTGATTGAAAAGACTGGTTTGACTGTGGAGAAAAAATATGAGATGGCGAATCAACCAATTGCCCAAGATGTTGCATTGGAGTTGCGGGATTCCAACTCGCTTGACCGTAATTCTGTTCGAAACCACCATAATCTGAAAAAAAAAACAATTCTTTAATATATCAGACTGCAGATTATTTCTAGACCAACAAAACAGTTTGATTGCGGCACGACAATATTTGGTTGGTTGGTGATGAATCGACCAAATCATTCACTGGCAAAACCAAACTTTTCTGCTGTGTACTTTGCTTAATCTAATTGTGTGCATAGCCGAGTTTTTGCATCTCAGAAAGTTCCAAAAAAGTAGAAAAACTTTGATAAACTCGAGAATTCGGAATATATACTTTTTGGACTTAGTTGTTCGTAGGATGGTGGAGATGCTTGCTCGAGAGCTTCATCTTGGTATTGCTGCGCACTAGGTCTGAGCGAATATTGCTGTTGGCTTTGCTGATTCTGTTGTTGAAACATGAATCGTTGCATGTGCGATTGTTGCTGTTGTGGTGGCACAGAATGGAGTGGATGAACTTCGCCTTTATGGTGTCCATATTGCTGCTAAAAAGCAAAATATCTCTTTTATTAGGTATGATAGAAGAGACATTTGTGATAATAAAAATAAGAATATGAGCAATATTGAATTTTTAGTTCATAAAGAAGAAGAAACGAGTTATTTATTTGACATTGTTCTGTGAAGTCAGACATCAGCCCTGGCTTTCTCTCAAGGTCATGTGTTAATTGGTTCACCTTTTCTGGAGAAGTGGTACGCGTTAAAGCTGTCATGAGGTGATGAGAAACTCTGTTTTGCATTGATGAAGTATCTCCACTTCCCAGCTGATGTTGTTGGTATTGTTTTTGTTGATCCTGTTGATTTTGCTGCTGATGTGTGTACAAGTGCATTTGATTTTGTTGCGAACTGTGTCCTTGTGCAGATTGTTGTTGCAGCTGCTGGTTTATTTGATATTCTTCTTGCTGAAATAGCACATTCCTCAGGTCAGGTTGCTGCAATGGTTTATTTTGTGCTACTGAGGTACCACGCTGCTGCTCAATTGGATGTGGCTAAGCAAGTTAATTTTCTTAAAGTTCTACTAGAATAATCTTGACCTTGAGAAAATGTGATAGTAATTTACTAACCTGGTGTTTTTTTACGAAAGCAGATCTAAGTAAAGGATTGCTCCTAACTAAATGGAGGATATGACTTTGCCGCTCAGGATTATTGGGCCTTTTTAGAATTTCTGTAAGTTTTTGGTAGGCTGCGCTTTGTTTCAATGTTGTATTTTCAGAATCAATCTCACTGATCCGCTCGACCTCAACTGGTATTTCCTGATGACTCTGATTTTGGTGATTTTCCGTCATCTGTTGCGTTTGTTGATAAACCTGATTTCTATGTTGATCCAGTTGTTGCATTAGTTGTTGTGATACTATGGGATGCAAGCTAGATTCTTCTTTTTGTGACTGACTAAGAACGGGTGATCCAGCTCCACTGTTTTGTTCAGTCTGCTTCTGTAAAGCAAACACCCTTTTCATAAATTGCTTCTGACAGAATATCAAGTCTATATAGGAACTTTTTGTGTAACTTATGCATCAGTGAAAGAAAATAAAACACAAAAAAATTTTCAGAATGCAATAAATAAACTCAATAAACTCACTTGGCGATGTTTTCGAAGTGCAGCCACAGCTGAAGGGTTGCTCTTGGTATTACGGAGTACTTGCTGCTTATGGTTAGGGGAATTTGGGGTTTTCGAAGTGAGTGTAAGTTGCTGATACGGTTCATCGTGCAACGTTGAAAAATTTTCCTCACAAATTGAACGAACTTGAGGTATCCGGCCATTAATTTCCATTCCCGGCTGGCATTGATGTTGCTTTTGTAGTGGAGGGAGCATATATTGCATGAATTGCTGCTGATTTATCTGACTTTTATCAAGTTGATCAAATCTTCCATCATTCTGTTCCCTTTTTTGCTAAATAGGAAGAAGCGATATTCATCAGATATCTTACTTCATTTTTTGGGTGAAGGATAATAAATATATAGAATATAGATACCTTGCATTTAGCTAAATATACGGCCATCAGTGATGGGTTGCTCCTGACTGTGAGAAGTATTTTTTTTTGCTGTGCAATACTCGAAGCTCTCTTCAGAGAGTCGATAAGTTGATCATAGGCTCTGTAATTTACCGATGTCTTTTCTGCACACATTTGACCTGCTGGTCCACCCGCAACTCCATATTGTTGACGTGACATTTCCAAGTGACCTCGAAATTGTTGTTCCTGCCCTCTATGATTCTCTTCAGGTTGTGGTTGCTGATGTTGCAGCATTTGAGGGTACACATGCTGCAGATTAAGTTGCTGCTGCATTTGACTTGGACCCATAGGATCTGTTGCACCATCCATCCTAGATTGTAGCTGGAAAGGAAATTATTCAGAAAAATAATTATTAAAAAAATAAAATATAATTATTTCAAAGGCATAAGGAAATATTGCAGATAGACACCTGTTTTTGATTTTTGAAGGCAGACATTAGTGAAGGGTTGCTCCTGAGCAGGTGAAGTATTTGGTTTTGCTGATCCACAGTGCTGGGACCATTCAAAGTGTGCATAAGTTGTTGATAAGGTAGGGTGTTTTGTAGTTGTCGCTCTTCTTGTTGGCGTATTACCATCGGAGTAAACGATTCATTTAGCACATCCGTTGGTTCTTTTTTTGAAGTCGAGTGACACCAGTTCTCATCCGTGAATTCGGTTGCAATGCTGTCACTCCAATTGCCACCATCTCCACTGTGATTCTCGATTCCTATTTTATGGTCAACTTCCATCTTCATGTAAATAGCACCTTCCTGGAAATTAGAGAATTCTCAAGTACTCTTTATTCCTCACAAATTCAAAAAAGAATACCGGAAATTCTTTACTTATAATAAAATCTCTTGAAGGCATCTAAGATATGAACACTCTATTTTTTTACAATTGATCTTCCAATTTTTTAAAAGCACTAGCTGCACAATACTCTACTAGATCATTATGACATATACATGAATAATGTATCTCGCTGATGCTAGACTTGAAACTTAACTACTTTCAAGAGTCATCGTTAGGAGAAGGGGAAGTTATCACAGCTGAAATGACGTTTACTTTCTCATCAGATTCTTTATCTTAAATGTCAGCAGTATTTGCATCGTGAAAAAAGATCAGAATTTCAGACTTTAGTTTATACTGGGGCAAAAATTTCTACCTTACCTTTTTGAAGATTATTTATTAGAGTGCTGGATTGTTTATTAAGCTTCGTTACATCATTGTTCCATAACATCTGTTCACATCTGTTGCACTGGCAAAACTTTCGCTGTGCGTGCGTCGTCCGTATCCGTCTTAGGATTAAGTTACTGCTGGGAAAAAGGCGGGGAGGGTATTCTACAATTCTGAAGGGTGGCGCACTCCTCTGATTGGATTGGGCAAACGAACCGGAGGAGCCGTTTTCTAATTCTTTCCCTTCTTCGAATGATCTCAAATCGCTACTTTAAGGGCATTTGTAAACTCTGACGTCACGAATTACCGTCTTTCCCTTTTACAGCTGTCGCAGGTTGGATGCCCTATACAGGCTGCAATTTTAAGAAACGACAAAACCCATTTAACAGCATCCCGTTCTCTGAACCATTGAAGTTTATATATTGTTTGAATAGAATAATTGTATTTGTTTTTTAATTATTCTGAAATTAGTATTATTTGTATTGATATTTGGGTTCTCTAGCCTTGACATATATAATAACAACACTGTGACTATTCAAAAACTACGTCACACTGTTTTGATGTTTTGAAGTAGGGTTATCAGGTTTTGTGACATAGAGAGGGGAGGGGTGTAGAATGTGAAAATTACACATGGGAAACATAAATGTAAATAACATCTTTTTGAAGTTTTTCAAAAATGAAAATTAATTAATTTTATCTGAAGTAAAGAGTTCAATATTAGATTTTGGGTTCAAGATTTCATCTCTTTCGATTAAAAATCCTACAATTTTTTTAAAGATTTAAGTACTTTAAATACAAATTTCGGTGGAAAAAGCACCGCCTCCTACTCTGCTGGAATCCACATCCAGGACCTTTCATTTCTCGGACGAGTGCTCTACATTTTTTAACAAAAATTTGTGTTTAGTGTTTAGTAATTGGTAGGTGCAGAGATTCCTGTTTTGCGGTTGGTAGAATAAATATTCTGTTAAAACTGATCAAGAAGACTAAACTAAACTAAGAATCTTAGAACAAAAAATAAGGATTTGAGTATTTTTTTGGAATTGTTTTTTGCTCTCTGGAAATCGATTGTTTTTGATGGAAAATTTCTGCATTTTGTTGGAAATTCGTGTTCTTCGGTAAGAAATTAATCTTCTCGAGTGATAATTCAAACATTTGTTTTAAAGTTCAATGAATTTTCTGAGAATGCAGTTTATCAGTAGAAAATCCGTTCCATTGATTACAAATTTAACTGTTTTGTTAGAAATTTGTTTTCTTTTAGTTGAAAATCCATTTCTTCAACTGCCAATTCAACTATTCCATTTTTTGTTGAAAAATTATTGTTTTTTATTTTTAAATTAAACTATTTGATTAAAAATTCATATTTGACGGTCAAAGATTCGTCTTTGTGACTTACGAATTGAACTGTTTTGTTGAAACATAATTTTTATGGGTTGAAAATCATATCATCTTCACAGAAAGTTGAGGTATTTGGTTGAAAACTAACTCTATTGTTGGAAATTCATATTTCAAGGTTGAAATTTCGTCTTTTTCTCTCAAAAATTCAATTCCTTCTTCTCAAATTAACTTTTGGATCAAAAAATGTAAAAATTGCCGTAGAGAGTTTACCTTTTTGTTTTCAAATTATAATTTTGTTTAAAATTCATCTTTTTGTGTTGAAAATTCAACTATTCGATCTCAAATTAATTTACTTGCTGAAAACTTGGCCCTTCGGTTCAAAAATTCTAACATTCTCACCCGAAATTCAACTATTTAGTTGAAACTTAAGTTTTTTGTGGACAATTCGTCTTTTCGATTCAAAAATTGAATTTTTTCCATCTTTTCGGGTTGAAAGTTTTCATATAATGTGCAGATATTTGGCTTGATATCAACCTTTCCGTTGAAAACTTATATAGAAATGAGAACTCACCCGTTTTGTAGAAAAATCGTCTGTTGCTTGAAATTCAGACTGTTCTGCTAAAAATTCATCTTCTTGGATTGAAAATTCAACGCATTTGTTGTTTTGGCTCAGAAGTTCAACTGTCCCGATGAAGATTTGTTTTTTTTTCAGGAGGAAAATTCTATTATTTCCATAGAAAGTTCAACCATTTAGCAGAAATTGAAATTTTTCGTTAAAAATTAATTTTCTTGTAAGATTTATTACGGTAGTTTAAAATAAAACTGTCTTGTTGAAACTAAGTTTATTCTTTGAAGTATTCAATAATTCTGTTAAATATTCGTCGATTTTTGCTTGGAAACTTCCGATTTTAAAAGCACCTGTTTGGTGGATATTCAATGTGTTGTTGGAAATTATAGTGTTTGTTTTTTTTTTTTTTAATTTACCTATTTTATTCAAAAGTTAAATTTTTGTTTGAAAAATCGTATGGTAGGTTTCGCATTCTTGACTCCTCACTAGGTGGAGGGCTTGAAAAAGTCTAATAAATGGCGTGACGAACATAGTTTTTGTACAGTCCCACTATATCTAAAAATAAAATAATAACGCATTCAAAACCAATCTCTGCAAAAATAATAATAAAAGAGCAGCATTAAGTATTATATATTTATTATTATTCGTAATTCATACTGAACTTTGTGACGTACTATCGTAATTGGTCTTCGGAATGTTGGATTTAATTATAAACTAAATAAAAATAAATTTCGAAATTGTAAATTATATCTGCTAATGTCAAATGCTTAAAATTTCAATCAATGATAAAATTAATGCTTTTTGTACCAATTTCTTAACCCATTTGTTAACTTCGACTAATTTCCAAACATTTTTTGTAGCGGAATGAGATACCAGAACTTGTTTACATAGACGGACCTATACTTGAATACAGAAGCCACTGACAATAGATAAAAATACGCTTCAAGATCCTTTAAAAACTATGAGATCGAAAATGACTATTTGGAAGTCAAAGATACAATATTTGGAACATGAGAAAATGTATTTCTTCAATTCTAATTTCATAAGTTGAAAATACACCCTTAAAATAACAGAAAATTATGCAAACTTTTTAGTGCATAGCTTCTTTCTTCCCTCTTTTTCTCAACAGTATTTCTCTTATCTTAAATTTAAATTGAAACACAAAGTACAATCCTTTTCTTTACAATCATTCCAGTGGTATATTAACTGTCTGGAGCTGTTGCAAAGTGGAAATCTGCAAATCTTTCGTGAATCACAAGGTGTTAAAATAATATGTTCCAAAACTTTCTTCATAAGCAAGCAACGCGGTACTGGACAGTGCCAAGTTTCATTCTCAGTTTTAGTCTTGGGTTTCTTGCATTTTTTAGCATGTAAGATCAAGAGCAGCTGATCCTTAATTATATTTCTTTTTCGGGGTCTGATAATCTCCACAGGATAAGTAACTGGTGGTTGTACTATAGTCGATGCAGAAGCACTTTCTTCATCAAGGTCCAAAAATACAAAAGACTCTACGAGTGATGCTTCTCCAGTTCCAGGATATTGCTGATCAACTTTTCCATTACGATTCCGAGGGATATCCTCCCATGTTTCTGCATCCTGCTGAAATTTAATCCCAAAATTATAAAATTTTAATAGAAACTTAGGAGATCAGAATATGAATACCAGGCCAGGGATATTTTATTTATTTCGGAATTTGGTTGCGGCACCAAATTTGAATTGAAGAAATCAGAATTGGAATGTCCTGTCTTTCTTCTCTCGGATTGCAAGTGGTAAGTCGTGGGAGAGATAATTTATTGTAATAATTTTTAGGACCTCAGTGCTCACTGTTCAAATTAATAAAAAAATAGGAACCTCCTTTGTGGGGCAATCCTGTGTTTGAATAAGAATAATTAACATACGTAATTTTTATAATGCTTATAGCTGCAAAGGTTCCTTTAAGCACTCAGGTCTTCAGTTCGCACACCAAGTAGGAATGAGGTTAAAATACAATTTGGAGTGATAAAAACTCTGAGGAATGTAAGCGAGGACAAATTAAACTAAAAAATCGAAAAATAAATATGGAAATTTGGTTGTACGAGAATGATACAAAATCTCATTGAAATCCTAAAAATAATTTTAATATTTACCTCTTGTATTTTTTCTTTGAAGCATGTACGTGAATCCTTGTCTAACAGGTTATTCCTCGTATCTTCCTTGTTCCTATTTATCGTAGATTTTGTTCCACCCATTTTCGACTTTTTTCCTTCAATGGTTTAGTGAAAACTCTCTGTTTGCCATGTGAATGAAAGATGTATAGGCATAAGTAAATTGAAATTTATTTTCAGATTTCTAAATGTATAATTTTTGCTTGTATTTCTGAAGGAAACGATATTTTTCAAAGGTTTGATTTTTTGCTCCAAAGTCGATGTATTTCTAAAATATTATTTTTATTCTAAATAGATGTATAATTAAAAAAAAAGAAACAATAACAAGCAAACGAAAAAAATGACAGTTTATGTTACAGTAAAAATGCTTACCTCTTATTAAAAAAGGCGTTACTTTCTGTTCATCCAATGAAAATATAGTAGTTCCATAATAGATCTGTAACATTCCTTTCGCTCGTTACAATAGTCACTGCAACATATCTTTGCTGCAACTTAGTTTTGGAGGGTGTACATATAACCATGCACATAACAAAGCCAATTTAAAACAGCTGACATTCCTTCAATTTTTTTGCACCTAACCTGCAAGGAAACAGAAAAAATACATTTTGATCTCTGATTTTTATGTCATAGATACAGCCATACAGAGATCATCTCTATGCTAGAGCCGCTATGGAACATTATAGGATTTTTGTGGTATATTTTTTTCTCTCTCTGTCCTATGGTGTTTTGCTGGTTTTCCGAAACATTTATCTCACTCTAGCCTATGGGGTTTTAGTTACCAGAGAAAAATGTAGAGGGCTGGTGACGTCACTCCTACTCGTGGTAACACTCCGTACCCTAACCCCCCTAAGGCCAAAGATAATTATTATCTTTTCTAAGGCCCTGAATACTTAGGTGTCGTCCATAAACTACGTAGGGAATTTACTTGACTCAACCTAGACTATTAAAAATTGTACCAAAAAAATAAGAAAAATGACAGCTTTCTTTTTATGAATCTGAAAGAGATCTTATCATTTAATTTGAAGAATGGAACGTTCCTTTAATTTGATTTTCAGAATGTTTAAATATATCTATACGTCATGAAAGGAAGATTCTCGTTTCCATTAAAAGATAATAGTTTTGCAAATTTGTGGCTCTGTAAAATTTTTTTTGCTGACTCAAATTTGATAATTGAATTGATGATAGGGAATTTCATAAAATAATTACAGTTTTTATTTTAGGACAGGGAGTTTCAGTAAAGAAGTAAAATTTCACTTGGAACAGGGAATTTTTTACATAATAATAATAATAATATTTATGATAAATCTTTATTAGGTTGCCAACCAAGAAACAAAATGGAATGGGAACTTTTTAAACTAATTAAAATTGGCATTCAGAAGAGAGGAATTTTTGAAATTGTTCCTTCAATTCAAAATTTGGCACAATTTTAAAGTCCCCTCTTCCTAATTTTAAATAAAGAAAGTACTTCAAGCAGTCTTTAGAGTTGAAGTAGTATT
>WSXT02069888.1:0-12346 GCA_011762715.2 Neuroterus valhalla | reverse complement strand
CTAGTTATTCTTCATATCATTCAGCAGTAGCGATATCCAGTTCATCTCGATAAGTAACTGAACTATTAACCATAACGACAACCACCCTTATTATTAGTTTGTCATATATTCGAGGAGACCCATACAAATATCTGTCACTACTTTGAAGCATTTAATCTACAACAGTTTGGTCCAACATATCCTATTCTATGCTCCATTTGTTATCCACCATAGTTTATTCTTCATGATTTGACACCTTCATCCAATTACTTCAAAAAATCACTTATACACTGTTTTGTGCAAGGATTGACTTTCCTAATCTGCACGAAACGTTTTCGGGCTAACTTCTTATCCCTTTCAAATCATATCTTCATTAAGTTTAATTTTATGGAATTGATGAGAATGCTTGCACAGCCGTAATTCTGAGTTGAAAGTCGTTAATATACTTAAAGATTTTTAAATGAACATCAACCCTCATGAGATGAGTTTTCTCGCTGCCTTTAAACATGAAACGCTTGCTCTGTGAGGTAGCGGAACCGAAGAGTAGCGTTGTGACGTCATTGATCCCAACCATGCTGAGTACCACCGAGTCTAGGAACTAGGGCAGAGACCCATTGTATTTATCATGATCATATCTTACTCCAGATGGCGACAGATTTTCCGGGGTGTAACATTGGCAGCCAGTCAAGGATTGGGTTTAAAGATAATTTTTGGCAGACTGCACTTTTAGACTGAGAGTCGCCTTCGATTTCAAATCTACTGACCTATTATCAATTGTAATTCTATCCAAATATGATGATCTCATGTTTTGATAACTGAACGATATAATGATGATGTTGACTCTTTCTACACAAAAAGCATGTGGACTGGCAATATCAGTCGGAGTCTCAGCCGTACTGCAGGAAAAAAGTACGACTAAAGCTGCTCCTACGAAAGCCCTATCTATTCAGAGCACCTCCTCTTTAGAACGGACTCCAAAACCCCAACTGTGTTCTTAACAGCAGGAATCCATATTCCTACCATCTGCTTCGTAACGTACCTGAATAAGAAAATCGCTGTTACGCATACGCAAAGAAAAGTTTGGTTGCCGTAAGAAGGAATAAGGTTCCCTCAAACGAACTGTTGAGTTCCCTGTGGATTGACCCAACTTAGAGTTTGCTATGACCGAACTAGTTTGGTTATTCGAGGTTTGGTCACGGCAAACAAACTGTTATCTTGCTGCAATCGAACAGTTTGCTTTAGTGTAAACCAACTAGAAGTTAACCTCAATCAAGTTGGATGGGGTCTCTTTAAAGGAAAGTGTGAATCCCATCTCAACCTGAACTCATTAAACATTATTCATTCCTGAATCATCGAAGCTCAAAAATTAAAGTTGTTCCTTCTACGCTATTTCTTTCCACTTCAACCCATAGAATACCAGATTGTAGACAGTGAACTGCAAAACACTCCACCAAACGCTTATTACTCGTTATGAAAGACTGATGCTACGTTTGGGGACGCGCGTCATAAATGATGCGCATGCGTCGTATAGTCAGCCGTAACCGAACTGGGAGGTTCGTTCAACAAAACTGTTACAACTAAACAGGTTGAGTCGTCAAATCTGTACAAGTTCGGTTGCCGCAAACCTTAGTTAGGTTCATGCAACTAAAAAAGAACTAACCGAACTCAGTTCAGTTAGAGAAACCAAACCATTTCTTTGCATGCATTTGAGTCTGACAGCCTTGATTTGAACACTCCTCGGCTGAACACTACACAGCTGCACCATAATTTTAAGGTTTCTGAGGACCCGCGCTTGCTGGATCCCTCCGATGGCTTATGGGAACCGCTTCGAGACGCATTTGCCTCGGGTAAATATTCTCCATTATACCGCTGGTGGTTCTCTTTGGACTTCAATCTTTTTGGTTGATGGACCTGCTCCGTCGGTTCAATTTGTAAGTATCTCCGATATTGTGGTTTTCACGCTTGATTCAATAGGGCCAAGGGTAGGCTCTCTTGTCCTCTTTTTGTATACAAGTGCAAAAGTTTATTCGCCTTTGCTGTACCGTCTGAATCTCATTGATTGCCGTATCCTTTGAACCTGCTGTTTTCTTAGCCTCCTTCATCTATTTGCTTATCTTCTGCATGAGAGTATATTCAAAGCTATTGGAACAACTTCCCGTTGATCTTAAGCTGTCCTACGACTACGTCCATCGACCACGTCCATCGAATACGATCGACGCTGCGTCCCCCCCTTTTCTAATTGACGAAAGCACGCTCTTATTTGTTTCACAACAATCCCCGATTTCATTCAGTTAAGTGTGGAGCTTTTCGCTGAATATAATATCCTTCTTTGTTAAGCTCACCAATATCTTCTCGGTGATTCCGTCATCAGTTTCGGATCTTTTGTCCTGCTAATCCGTAACGTCGAATCCTCTTGTAACAATTCCTTACACATCTTCTTCCATCTCGAATCCACGAGTAGGTAGCGAACTTCAAGCTGATCATGCGCACACGAAATGTCCGATTATCAAATTAAACTAGAACATCGCATCAAAACGTTGCATAACCAGTATGTTCAATTTGTTGTATAATGTAGTTTTCAACTTCTTGTGACCTTTTTACCGTCTCTTCTTGGACACCCTGTATTCCGTTCTTTTCTATCATTTTTTCGTTTCACTTACTGCTTTCCGATTGAGCAAAATAAATTAACGAATGTTGTTCCGTCCGCATTCCTGTTCCAGAGAGACATAGTTGTCCTGAAATAGTTGATGGCGAATGAGAAACGTGGGAGAAACGTAATCGCATCGCTGGCGTGAGTAACCATTTGACGTGAGATCCCATTACGGAAAATTGAACGTTGTTGAAGGGTGACTAACCCCAGAAAATCACAAATTCCCTTCAGTAAAACCAGAGCTTTACTTCTACTTCCTGAAACCCGGGCACGGTGGTATATTCGTTTATGCAACCACTTCTGTGGCTGGATATGTACACGACAAAGTGTGTGCATATCTATTCATCCAACAATCTATGCATTCGAATGTAAGAAAAAAGTGGGATCATTTTTATTGCATCTCTTCTGTATGTATACATTTATTCCCGTCCATTTGACAGGACTAGGGGCCTCTGTTCTCTACACAATAAGTTACGTGAGTGCTTCGGACTACTCATTTCAACTTGAGCATAACGCTTAAAATCTTTTTTATTGACTAATTACTATTGATTGCACACTTCTTTGTGCGCCTTGTTGAGTTTCCAGAGCTTCCGTTTATTCTTACCATCATTCAATTTCATATTTTTCTGGACTTTTTACTTTATTTATTTGAATCATTTTATCTGGACGATCCCTTGACTTTGTGTTCTTTCAGTTCTTCCAGTCTCTCAATCCATCCCAAACCTGGAAAACTTCCATCCAGTATTCATTTCACCATATTACACCACTTATTGTACTGTGATTCCACGACCATCATCTCTTTAAGCATCTCTCATGCTGATGTTATCGTGATGAGATTCTTCTTCAAAATTGCCTTCCCAGTACTAGTTTTCTCCAGAAGACGAGACAGTTCTTTTGGAGATCTATGGATAATGATTGGAATGGTCCCATTAACATCAATGTATATTCTATCATTGCCTGATTTAGCTCGAATAATATCTTCCCGACAAGTTAAAGTTCAGAAACAGATCTCATGTTAGTGCGTTAATTTATTTTTGACCAAGTATTTTATTTGGAGTTCTTCCGCAGAATTGCTACAACTGCAAATTTTTGTTCGCATACTCGTTCGTCTGACGAACTAGAGTTCGGCTAGAGTTGGGTTCTGATTGGAATGAAAGAAAGTCTCAAATATTCTCTTCTACACTGTAAGAACCTTGGGTTTGAGATATTGTTCAGAAGCGAACGAAATTCACACTACCTTCTTGAAAGAGTTTGGGGCTACTTACTGATACCTTAGGGTATACACTTGAACTAGAACCCAGTCATGTCTTAACTGTGCATCGTTATCTAAAGATAGCTCTTAACTGGCTACAGAAGGTCTTCGGTATGAGAGAAGGAAGGCTATCTGGAATATGTCTGAAGCATCTTCGACCATAGCAGACTCTAGTGCGTCATTTAACAAATTTATTTTGGTCCTCCATTTTAAAAACCTACTCTCTTTATGCCTCATGTCTGGATTAGACTTGGTAGTTTTTCAGTCTAATAAAGATGTCATGTCAGACAAATTTGTGGCCCATCTTAGAGATGTATACCTAGAGCAGGCTTGTAATACATCACTACGGGTACTGCCTTATCGTTGGAAGGATTCATTTGGCCAACAGTACTTAAGTTGTGAGATTTCCATCCAGATTGTCAGGTTGCATGCTCAGGCTCGTTCTATGGGATCTTTTAGGAGATTTTCTATAGTGGATCTTGGATTTCTGTTGGAGAAGCTTTGGTTGATCTGCAACTAGGGACTAAAACAGAACTCATTGCGTCTATTAGCGGAGTTCTCGATGTACAGAAACCTCAGATCAGACTGCTTTGGGTCGGCGTTAGATCTTAGTCACTGGATCTAGTTGTTAAACTGACCAAATGAAAGCCTGATCACTTTCAATGTCTCCGTAGAATAAGACAGTAATTCGACGGAAACTAGTTTTCGCAATTTAAGTGACTTTGAAGTTACGTTTAGAAGCATATGCTTTTTGGTAAAAAATTATATTGAGAGTGTCATAGTGCTACCGTATTTCCAGCTGCTCAAGCTTCAACTTTTGAAAATAATAAGTATTCCATTTCCAAAAAAATATTACAGCGGTTACTCTAGCCTATTTTCGAAGAATTGAACGGGATTTGGATATTTTTCAAATTCCAACTCGGATTAATTTGAATTTCATCAAAAATTGCTTTGAGTAAAATTAAAATTATAATTTAATTCTCATCCATTTTGGATTAAAGTTATATCTTTTTTCAAATAAATTCCTATTGTATTTGGATTGTACTTGTATTTTATCCGGTTATAACTCTAACATTATTCAAAATTCATCTGTATCCAACTTGGACTTAGTTCGGATTTAAGTTGGATTTTATTCAGATCACATTTGGATTTCAATTAGATATTTTCAACAACAAAAAATATCACAACGTTTATTCTAGCTTATTTTCAACGAATTGAACAAAATTTTCAATACATATTTTATTCAGATTCAAGTTGGTATTCCATCGGTTCTAATTGGATTTTTGTAAAATCCTCAGTGTGTAACTCAACCAATAATAACTTTTTTTTCCGGCTTCATTTGCTTCTTCCTTTTTCTTTTTGTACCTTCCTTTACATGACTGATGTTTAGTGAGACTGACGCTATGCATTGATATACACTCATTTCGCGTTATAAGGCCGGTGTCGGGAGTGGGCGGCCCTACAATGAAAACAATTGAAATCCAGTTCTAATAAGTTTTCAAGCGACAACCGAGCACGCTTACGTAAACACTGAGGACCGTATGTATAGTCTCTGAGCCGGTGCGTGAATACGTGCGTCGCAAGTCGCAAAGTTAACAACTTCTATACTACCCATCACGGCACTGCCTTTTCGAGCTTGTGGGCCATCGTGCGACGCTCGCGAGAGAATGGAAATCACTCAAGCATGAATGGCCGTGAGGCCGGCACTGCAACAAACGGCCCTATAACACGAGACGAGAATACTACCTTATGATGAATTAGCTCTTTGTTTGGACATGACTTTATTTACGGAACATGATCTTGCTTGAAGCTACTCCTTGGGTGGATAAATCACACAAATTATAACATAGGTTCCGACGACAGGACTGTCCATTTCCATTATTGGACCGCGTGCCACCGTGAAAGTTTCAGTTGATGAATGGAGACTTGAAGCGTGGAATGCCAGAGGTGTAAATGATCGATTGGGAAATTAGTTCCGGGATACTATGCGCGTAAGAAAACTAGATATTTTATGCGGACTTGAAACAAAGAGAGAGGGATATGAGATTATTGGGGTGAGAAATGGTCTTGAACCATTAGAGATTTAGAGGCAGGATTAGAGGAGAAAACACATGGTAGTTGAGGAATTGGTCTAATGATGGATGAGAGAGCAAAACAGCATGTCAAAATGTATGAGTGTGTATCTCCTAGATTATAATGGATGAGAATGGAAGTGGAAATCAGACGACTATTTATTGTAGCATGCTGTGCTCCTACTCATGGTAACAGTGGAAAGAAAAAAGATAACTTCTGGAACTCGTTAAATGATATACACTCAACGCTCGCCTGGGCGCCTCTCGGCAAAGGGCCAGTTTGTCGACTGTTCATGCTTGAGTGATTCAGTCCCTCCCCCTGCGACTCGCACGACGCAGCACGACAGCCCATCAGCCTTGAAAATGCAGTAACGTAATGCGCAGTATGGAAGTTGTTTACTTGGAGACTTGCGACGCACGTATTTACGCACCGGTTCAGAGACCATACATACAGTCCTAAGTGTTTACCTTCGCCTAGTCAGTCGTCGCTTCAAATCTGGTTCGAACTGGATTTCGAATTGCTATCGCCTTAGGACCACAACCCCCGAACCTGGACCCCAGGCAAGCGGTGAGTGTAATAGAAAGATGTAATTGGGTCGAAAGAATAATTATACTTGGAGACATGAATCGTTTAGTGGAATTGTTTGCTAGAAAAAGGGTATGTTTATTTGCGAACACCTGGGTTAGGTTACAAATACCCTTTTTCCGATTAGAAGTTTAGACGCTTTAGAAGCTTTATCCTCATGAAATATAAATTTCCTTAAGATTCATAATTTCATTTAAAAAATCATCATTTTGTTGAAAAAAAAAATAGCACAAAATGGAACGCTGATTTTTCCAACAGGAAAATGGTTTTATCGATTACGCATTATCAATTAGTAGGTATCAATTTAGTTGCAAATGCCATTTTTCCGATTAGAAGTGAATCTGCTTTATCTTTATTCATTTTTTAAAGATTTATCATTTCATTCAAAAATTCAGCATTTTGGTTGAAATTAAAATTGCATCAAGTGAAACTCCTATCTTTCTAGCCGGAAATTGGTTTTATTGATTGAAGATCATCAATTGGTATCAATTTAGTTGCAAATGCCTCTTTTTCAGTAGGAAGTGGATCAGCTTTATTTTTATTTATTCTCCTTATTTTTTTCGTTTTTTGAAGATTCATAGTTTCACTATCACTATCACATAGTTTCGGAAATGAACCTAGGTCTGGGTTGGAGTAGAAGAAAATTTATCAAAAAATTGTGGAAGACGCGAGTAAGGATAGAGAATCTGCAAAAAGCAGAAGTACGAAAAGTATATCGTAAAAAGCTGAACAATTATTTAGGGAATCACAAAAAAGATTGGAAGACAGAGTTAGGCGACAAAAATTGTAGAAGGTACATGGATAATACTGCGGAATGGAATCTCCAAGAGTGCATTGGAAGTGTGTGGCAGTAGGACTGTAGGAAGAATGTCTGGTGATGCGTGGTGGAATGACAAAATACGTGTAGCAGTCAACGAAAAAGAAGAAGCGTACTCGGGAATGTTGAATATTAGAGGTCTCAGCGATAAGGCAAGGACTAGGGCAATAACTGATAACAGAGACAAGAAGAGGAAGGAAAATATACCACTAAAAGGAAGCAAGGATAACACCAAAACGGAAGATGAAGCAGAAATGAAAAATTATTTTGAAGCATAAAAGAAACCATTTCGGAAACGGGTAAAGAAGACTAGGAATGAAGATACTAGCACTGAGGTAGTCGGAATCAAGAATGCTGGTGGTGAAATGGTATGGGATTTGGTCAATGTTAAAGACTGTCGAACGATTTTTTCAAGAAGCTGTATGAAGGTGGAATCACGGAGCATCACAACAGTGATACAGACAAGGAGACGTCGAACAATCCTGATATAGGTGGCGGAAGCAGAATCGGTGTCGACAACATTATTTCCGTAATTTCCGTGTTAGGAAGTTCAATGTAGATTTTTGCTAGGGAAATCATGTGCGTATCGGATATTCAGCTTTAGACAGATCAGGGATAAAAGCCCAAAAGTAAACGAAAAATTTTCTGTGCATTCGCTGATCTGTAAGAAGCTTTCGACAAGGTGGATAGAGCTAAACTTTGAGAGGTCCTAAAAGAAAATGAAGTGCCTAGGTGGCTTCTGGAAGCAAGGCAAGCAATATACAATGGTAGCGAAGCAAGTATGAGAGTAAATGGATAACTGAGTGATTGGTTTGATATCAAGCAGGGTTTAGGCAAGGATGCGTTATGGTCTCTTTCAGAGACCATAACGGCAAAATCAGCCGAGGATTTGCAGAGGATGGTAAGCAGACTGGATACCAGCATGAAGAGCATGGGTCTTAAGAATAACATGAATGAAACTAGGCTAGAACCAAACGACAAACGCTTACCTTGAAAAGGACTTGGCTCAATGGTAAAATAATACTGATAATTAAAATCTCAGCTATATGGTTTTTGAAAAATCATTAGTTTTGATTAAGTTCAATCTCTTTGCACAAGTTCATGACCCGAGCAAATATCAAAGCTGTAATTTTAGACCCTCTGTATTGTATCGTTATTCTATTTGAAAATGAATAGAATAATTATATATCAATATCATTAGCACACTAGGTCAAGAACATACGATATGGTTGTTGCATCCTGCTTCTTCAGGTCGTGTCAGAAGGATGAATGAGTCCAGTAGCTTTCCCGATGGATATCGTCACTACTTGTTCTACCCTTTCCAAAGTCGAGTCTTACTTCCTGTAGCTAAAAATAGAAAGTCCGCTGACGTCATCGACCCACAGGGAGGATACAAAGCTTTATATAGCTGCTGGTGACAGTTGTTCGTAGTAAGGGTCTGCTCTCTTAGTGATATCGCCATCCGCACATCCTTCGTCCATTCCGGTCTCTTCTTGTTTTCCTACATTTCAACTAGTTTCCTGGACCAAAGAGTCGCGACGTGGCTCTATTAATAAAGGCGAATACACGCTTTTTCCATCGTAAAGAACCTGGAATTGTTTTCAACCTCAAGTTCGACTTCCCTCGTCTCTTGTTCACCACGGATTTCCGGAATTGTGATTTGGGGAAGAAAATTATCCACAGGGGTAAAACGAAACACGCGATCCTGAAATGAGGCGAAAATAGATTAGTGGAAAAAAAATTGATCGCCGCACAGTAAGAAAGGAAGCACGTTTGTTTTGAACGGGAATCAATCAACAGGCAGATATGACAAGTTACTGCGTATATTTTGCTCTGAAAGAACGAGGAAAATTCCATCAAGAAATTAAATACAACTTCTGTGAAAAAGGACCGACTTCCCTACTGCGCTGGGATCGGAACCCAGGACCTCTCGTTATCCAGATGAGTGCTCTCCCAACTGAGCTACGAAGCGGTCCATCGATCCTCTTCTCACAAAAAGCATATGCATCAGGGTCGTCCGAACAATTTTTTTTCGAATTTTTATGTAAAACGCCTGGAAATTTGTTCGAATCCACAAAGAAATAAATGCATTTTTTTTGTTTTTAGAAAAAAAAATGTTTAGAGGTGCCGCAAGCCCCTTGAAGTTTAACACGTATTTCTCATAATAAAGAAAGGCGTTTTTGTAAATTTTATTCAGAAATCTCAATATAAGATAAATCGAGATCGAAATTCACCATTTCTCTTTAAAATTGGTCACAGAATGCGAATGAAATATTACTTTTCAAATATCGACCCCATGAGTCTGTTTTACAGGGTCCCAAATAACCCCCATAAATGAAAATATGTGTTTTTCGAGTTTTTGGCGCTAATTATGATTTTTTTGCGGTTTTTTCAACGCAGATTGTTTCAAATACATAGAATACCACTTTACACTGATAATCAGATGTTTATTCAAATTGTTCAAACAATTTATTATTGGTTTCAGAAACTTTTTATCACTTTTCAATTAGACTAATGTAATAATTGATTCATGTCAAAAACAAATTATTTAAACAATTCATTATCATTGTGATAATATTTTCCCCGCTTATTCATAGAAACTTGCAGTTTTTTCTGAAATTTTGAACTTATGGACACTTTCCACTTATAGTGAGTTGATATTCAATTTAATTTAAAAAAATAATTGTTTGAACAAATTATTGTTGTTTATTGGTTTCTTCTTTCAGATTTGTTCTTGAAAGTTGCGGTTTTTTCTGAACTCTTAAGCTTTTTGTCGACTTTTCACTTGGTGAGGTAATGATTATTATAAGTTAACAAACATGCTTCTTTAAACAATTTATTATTTTTATTACCATTTTCTCTGAGACAGGTGCTAGAAAGTTGTGGTTCTTTCTGAAATGTTAAACTTTGCGCTTTTTCATTTAAAATGAATTTTTTTTTCTTGAAATATCAACCATTATATTTTTGAATAAAAATCTATATATTTAGTTCGAAAATCCGACTCTTTGGTTGAAAGTTGAACTTCTTTCTTTTGAATTCAATTTTTACGTTGAACATCCATAATTTTAGTAGAAAATTCCTAATTCAAATTTCACCGAATGAATTCAGCTTTTTTGTTTTAATAAATTTTTTTGAACATTGGGAAAAAAGAAGAATTATTCACTTGAAACAATACAATACTATTTGGAATATGAATCTCTCTAATGTTCATTTATTATTTTCTCACAGCTAAAAAGGTAGAGCAAAGTTAAACATTTCAGAAAAAACCACAACTTTCTAGCACTTATCTAAGAGAAAATGGTCATGAACAATATTAAATTGTTCAAATAAGCATGTTTGTCAACTCGCATTAATTATTACCACACTGAGTGAGAAGTTGATAAAAAGCTTAACAGTTTAGAAAAAACCCGCAACTTTTTAGCACTAGTATAAGAGAAGATAGGTATAACAATAATAATTTGTTTGAACAGTTATTTTTGTTGAATGAAATTAAATATTACCTCGCTTCAAGTGAAAAGTGGGCAAATAGTTTAAAATTTCAGAACAAACCGCAAGTTTCTATCATAAGGCAAAGAAAATATTATTAGCGATGATAATAAATTGTTTAAATAATTTGTTTTTGTAGCATGAACCAATTATTACTTTACTCTAATTGCAAAGTGATAAAAAGTTCAAAATTTTGGGAAAAGACCGCAACTATGTAGTATTAATCTAAGAAAAGATAGCTATAAAAAATTCGAAATTTGTTTGAACAATTGATTTTGCTAAATTAAATTGAATAATTACCCACTCCAAGTACAAAGTGGACAAAAAGTTGTAAATTTCAGAAAAAGACACAACTTTATAGCATTATTCTGGAAGGCTATTGTTATAATTAATAACAACTTGTTTAAACAATTATTTTTGTTAAATTAAATTGATAATCAATTCGCTTCCACTGAAACGTTGAAAATAATTTAAAAAATTCAGAAAAACCCTTGACTTTCTAACCCTTTTCTAATAGAAAGTTGCTGAAAACAATGTTATATTGTTTAACCAATATGAATAAACATCTAATTATCAGTATAAAGTAGTATTTTATGTATTTGAAACAATCCGCGTTAAAAAAACTGCAAAGAAAGCATAATTAGTGCCAAAAACTTGAAAACCCCATTTTTCACTCATGGTGGTTTTTTGGGACCCTCTAAAACAGATTTATGGGAGTGATATTTGAAAAGTAATATTATATTCGCATTCTGTGACCAATTTTGAAGAGAAATGGCGAATTTCGAAATCGATTCATCTAATATTGAGATTTCTGAATAAAATTTACAAAAACGTCTTTTTTTCTTATGGAAAATACGTGTTAAACTTCACGGGGCTTGCGGCACCTCTAAATATTTTTTTTTCGAAACAAAAAAAAATGCATTCATTTTTTTGTGGATTCGGAAAAATCCTGGGTGTTTTGCATAAAAATTCGAAAAAAAAATTTTTTAATGCATTTTTGGACAACCCTAATACGCATCCTAAGTATATGCATATATACACAATCATAGAATTGTATTTTAATATTCTTATTGTAGTCAAAACTGGAATTTGCACCGAACAATTAAATTGGAACAAAAAACACAATTTCCAACTGAAAAACATTTTCCAGTGGATAGATAAAACAGAATTTATCCGGAACTAATCTTTTGCGGTTCATAATTAAGTAATTCGGTTACAAATTGGATTGTTTTATTAAGAAAAGGAATCTTTTTATTAGAAATGTATCTTTTAGTTGCAAATACCCTTTTTCCGGTCATAAGTGGATCTGCTTTATCTCTATTCATTTTTTTCCAGATTCATATTTTCAGATAAAAAGTCATCATTTTGGTTGGAAATACAATTGCATCAAAGAAAACTCCTTCTTTCTAGGAGGAAATTTGTTTCATTCATCAGTTTGGTTGGAAATAAAATTGCATCAAATGGAACTAGTTTTTTTCTAGCATGAAATTGGTTTTATCGATTG
>WSXT02069877.1:2204-12347 GCA_011762715.2 Neuroterus valhalla | reverse complement strand
ATACATGCAAGGAGAAAAAAAGGGGGAGGGACAGGTCAGGAAGAATCGAAAGTTTTACGCTGACCCATCGCGCCTCTTTAGCGATACTCCTGTTTTTGTCTAAAACCCACCGGAGTCCGAAGAAGTCGAGACATTTTGGAGGGAGATTTACTAAGTAAAGCATCTATTAAATGGAGGCGCTGAGAACACCATACGTTTCAAGGAGCTGTGCAATAACTTCATAATATCCGAAAGAAAATTCTCACCAATCACTGCTGAGGAGGTAAAGAAAGTATTGAGGGGCATGAAGGACTTATCCGCTGATGTTCCAGATTGTATAAGGAGCATTTGGTAAAGGAAGTTTGCTTCTACACTACAATATCTGGCCCGCATCTCTACCTCATATTTAAAGTCGGAGATCCCTATTCCGGAGTGTCTGGTATTAGGACGAACTGTACTCCTACCAGAGAAAGGGGACTTGTGCAATCCAAGGACCCACAGGCAAATAACTTGTCTAAACACGGTGTGTAAGATCATTACATCCATCCTGAATAGCAATTTTTCGGATAATTGAACCTGTAAAGGGTAAGATTTACGAACAGAAAGGATCGAAGAAAGGCGCAGTAGTTTGTTGGGAAAACCTGCTGATCAACAGGAGTGTCAGCAAAGACGCTGCAATCTACAAACGTTATTTGTCAATGGCCTGGGTTATTATAAGGGAGTTTTTGATTCAGCTTCCTATAAACTTATCATCTGTCTGTTTTTAGCTTAGAGGTTCATTCAGATACAGTAGGATGCATTGAGAGATTAATGCCTCTTTGGAAGGCCGCATTTAGGATTCAACATCAGTGTAGGAAGTTATCCAAAGCAGGTACAAACACCTGCTCCGATGGATTTGGTCACGCAACCTGTCGTCATTGAACAAGACATCTGCGACTAACATGCTTGCCGTCCCAGTTCTACTCTATCCGTTTAGGGTGATGCATAGGAAGGAAAACTTGCATATTAGCTCGTCCGTTCAGAGCTTTTACATCGCACGCCGTAAAGATGAACGCGGACTTCTCATTCTTGAATACCTATACAAGCGTATTATCCTAAGTACCGTCCGTATCATGGCGAACGGAAGAGATCCTCTCCAAAGATCAGGAATCACAAAATGAGTGGGGAAGGAGCTTTCCCTTACGATGCCGCGGAGAATGCAGCTGAAACCCTTGGCCTGGAACTCAACATCAGAAGTAAGGACAGTGCATTACTTCATCAAAATGTCTCATTTCTCAGAGCACAGGTGAAGGAAGAGGAGGCCAAAAACTCCCTGAAACAACATGAAGACAAGGTTATATACGGAAACTTTTACAAAATTGTAAAAGAGCAATCCTTGTCACATGAGTCAACGTTTGCTTTTATCAAATCACCTGTTCCTAATTCAGGAACGGCAAGTTTAATTTTCGCGTGTCAGGACTTTGTGATTTCTTCCTCAGAATACCGTAGAAGCATATAACGTCGAAAGGTTTCCAGCGATAGGTGCGGGGCGTGTATTAGGCTTCCTGAGCACCTATGGCATATATCATCCAATTGCCCTATTCACGCAGAAACGACGCATATTTACAAAAACAATGCGGCCTTGAGAGTGCCTTACCACCATCTTTGTCGCTCTTGTGGCGTTGACCGCGACCCTGCTTTGCCGAACGCTTTGAACGATATAGAGTCTATGGTTCAGAACAAGGAGTGCCAAATCTACTGACACTTCAATTTCTCGACAAAAATCTTCATCCAACACGCAAGACCCGACATCCTGTTTCTTGGCACTTGCCGGATGGACGCAGAGAGCGGTCATATTTGGGTCGCCACGTGTCCTCAAAACACACGACGGTTTTGCCGGTGCCTTATTGTGATTTCCTCCGGCATGTGGTAACTCATCTCATCGTCGCGAGAAGTGGCCATAGGTGTATTTTACCGCGTTGCTACTAGGAGCTCGTGCCATTTTTCTGAATGACAGTTGCTCACAGGAACACCATGCAGTGGTCGTTTTACCAAAATTCAACATATATTTTTATGCAGAAAAATTGAAAGTGAATGATACTTATCAAAACGGTGTACGAATTATACGTGATGTAACTGTCGGAAAGGCTACGAAATCAAGTCGATGGGAACGGTATATTGTTGGAGGCGTAGGCGTGATTGAGCGCGGGTAGGATCACTATCGACAATATTCATATCTCGCAACACGTGGAAGATAGAGGAATAGGAGTGAGGGGATCAAAAGTGTTCGCGTTCCTCAGAGATCTCAATGGCGCATTCCCATCAGTTGATACGGGAAGGTCCTAGATGGTGATTGAAGAGAAGGGAGTAGAGAAAGGTCCGATCAAGATGGCGAGGGAGGTGAATGAAGTAACTAAAGATAGGGTGTGAGGGGGGGGGGGCCGGAGTTTGGGAAGTTTCTGGATGAATGAGGGTTTTTAGCAGGGGTGAACGGTTAGTTTGACGTTTCCGGCGGTTTTTATCACTGACATAGAGAGAAAGTTGGAGGAAGGAGCGGTGAGAGGAAACTAAAATTTTGGGGAAAACGTAAGGAATGATCTTTTTAAAACGTCAGTAACCCCAAAAAACTATGTTTATTCCGATGACCCAATTTTAAACCATCAAAGATCGTGTCAAAATTGTTTAACTCGAGCCGATCTCGTTCAGTTCATTGCAATTCTGTCTTAATCGTGTCGAAATCGTAGAGAACTTATTGGAAGTATGTCAATCTTATTAAGATCCTGTGAAACTACCTTCCAAATCGTCTCAACCGTGTCAAAAAATATGTCCATCGTGTTTAAATATTGTTATTTTCGTTCGAAATCATGTGAATCGGGCTAGAGTTTTAACAATCGCAACTGCAATATTGCGGTTGCAATTAAGGGTCGAAAATCAATAGAACCTTGTTCGGAGTTCAAACATTTTTACTCGTATCAGCTCGACTTGAACTGATATCGATTCAAAAGAGTCTATGTCCTTCTTTAAGGACTAGGGGTCGAATTAACAAAGGTTTTCGTTTGAAAATTTTATTTCTTTTTAGCAAGAAACAGGTTTCGGTGACAGCCAAGAGCGTCGATTAGGAGTTTCCTTGAGCATGTGTTGGCTATGTCTTGACTCAGACCAAGTTGAATTAGTCATCCTCGGGGTACGTCTGATTCAAATAGGCGATTTCGGCACTACGGAGTTCATGGACGGGTGCTTTGTCCTCGTAGAGTTTCGACATTTCTATGTATGCCGGTTTTTCATTGTAAAAATCATAAAATCTGCGAAAACTGTTACCATAATGATGGTCGAAAATTCCGAAACAATCCTTATTTTGATTATGTAATGAATAATAGCGGACTTCGGATGGTATGTAGCTAAAGCCTGTATGTGATCCAGGTGCTTTCAGTTTAACATGGTCTTTAGGGAAAGTATATTGATCAACTTCAAATCCATCATTGAAAAGACGAGGAACTCCGGGTCTAGCAGGAATAAGATGAGATTTCGGAGGTGAATTTGTATTTAGGCCTGAGCTGGACTGCGAACTTAATTCTGTAATAAATTCAAAACATTTTAGGATATTTGAGAGAATTCTGGAACAATCGAAAGATTCTTGAGTGTTCAAAAGAATTTTGAAGGGATTTCAAAATACAACAAGGGATTAGAAAGAATTTTCAAGTCTATGAGGAGATTACATTAGGTATCCAAGAGCTTCGAGAAAATACAAGGTATTCAAGAAGATTGACAAAGAATTTGCAGGATTAGGAGGAATCTTTAGAAACTTTAAGAGATTTCAGAGGATTTTTTGGTCTAAACAAATTTTTACGGAAATTTCCACAGCTGTAGAAGTAGTCGAGAGAAATTATCCAATTTCAGACGATTTGGATAGTTTTGGGATTTCAAAGGCGCTCAATACAAAAAAAAACTTCATGTATCTTCCTTCTTCTAATAAAAAGCTCTTTTTGAAAAGAACTGTACATTCCAATTTCTGATAACAATACTGTTATTATTATTTCATTATTATGCCATTGAGCTCAATCCATCTTGAAGGTAAGCGTTACTTGTTCGGTTCTAGGCCTATCGTATTACTGCAGATTAGGAAATCAACATGAAAAGTTCGAATGAGGGTTGCGAAGGAGACGGAGCAAGGTGAGTGTTTTAGATTGATCTTAAAATCTTCGGATACCGTTCAATAAAACATTACGATTGTCCCACAAAACAGATGCATAATAACTTGCTCATTATTCTCTCCAGCAGTCACTCCAGGTTAAAAGTTGGAAATGCCATTATAATGAACCACTAAGAAAACCCCTACACGCGCGTTTAACAGTATCGAAAGTTAACCTTTCGAACGGACATACTAGTTGTAAAGTTCGATCAGGATTACGCTGCTCCTGCGAAGATATTTCCCTCAAGAATTGGCCTTCCTAAGATATCACTCGTGGACGACCCGAGGGATTTGGAGAGAGGTTCTTGCCTCACACTCAGTCTCGGGGTCTCGGCTGACTTCCGCCAATGACATAACCTGAGAGCACACTGTGCACTAAAGCGGGGAGTTCGTCGATGCGCGAACAGACGAGAATCACATAGAAATTGTTCCTACGGCCCTGACTGTTTACCTTTCAGCTCCCGCATAATTTGTCTCAAGGCCGTTGAAGCGACGTCTGGAATTTGACAATCTTCGCAGTAGCAGTATATTGGAGTCGTCTCGTTCGGATGCATCGTAATGTAGTAGTGCGAATCCTACATGGTTCATCCACAATATTTGAAAGAAATCAAATTGAATTTGCCCGCGTCCTCTACTCGGACCTCTTACACGTTGCTAGTGGCAATTTTCATTATTTAAGAGTTCTCAAATCGCAACCACTCGGAAGACTACCTGGAAGATATTTCCTGGGAAAGGATGGATATGATCTATTCGGACGAGACAACATTAATAATCCTGATCGAACTTTACAATAAGACAAGAGGGAACTTGTGTAACATAATGTTTCAAATTCCTACATCATCAAAGCCGTAATTATAGCCATTATAAAAACGCGCAAATGTGGTTGGTTTCTAAGACCAACCTACTATTCGGCGCATTGTTTCGATGTTAACCCCAGCTCGACTCGCAGCTGATGGCAAGGCATGTCCAGTGCTATGTGCTTCGAATACAGACGTATCCATCCGCTTTTATGCAGCACATTTTTTTCCTTCTAGCAAACGTTTGAGTTGTGATAACCCTGAGTGGTTTACGAAATGATATAAAAAATGAATTATCATTTATAATCGGATCTCTTAGCTCAGTCATCTGTTCCACATATACCTGAAAGGCCGAAGCTATGCAAATTTCTGGTTTCTTGCAAAAAAAAAAACAAAGTATTGCTGACAGCGCGATTAAGGTTACTAATTTATACGTCAACTGTTCCAGAGAAATCTTATCATTAAGATACTAAGTCTCGGAGAATTCTAACTCTGACGGTGGATCTCAAATTGAGTCGTATTTAGCGCTCTGAGACTTAAACGCGAAAATTCCTCTGAACATTCGTTTGATCGTCGCATCATTTCCCAAATCGCATGACAAGAAACGTACTGAGGCAAAGCCGATCGGCTCCTTTTTATTTTACTCTTTAGATTACTCTTTACAGTGTCGTAGGCTTCTATTTTCAAAATATCCGTTTAGTAAATTATTACGTGCTCAATATCAGCATCAAATACAGAAATATTCCTATCAAGAAAGGGATTCCACTGCAATCTAAAAGGTCTCTCGTATTGTTTCGGAGTTGACTTCGCTAAGAAGGCAGTCATAAACGGAATCGCTTCTTCTGATACCCGATAATCTGACTGCTGACAGTATAAGGGTTCTCCATAACGTGTTTTCCTCTCTGAAAGGAGACTTAATTGAATCAAGTTGGGCTTGGAAAATATGAGAGTCCGAAATTACCAAACTAGTGAACACAGGATACTATAACTGCGCTGGCAACAAGAGTACAACTGAAACACCGTCTGCCTTATCCATTGCAATCCTCTTCAAACATCGTAGGATTAGGGCCTTGGGAAGAAACGCATAGAAGTAATACTCAGACCAGGAAATTGTTAGTGCCTAAATGACGTATGACTTTGGATCAGCTTGCCAAGATTTGCATCGTTCACGTTTCGCGTTCATGTTTGACGCATCCCGAATTTTCCTGTAACCACTCTGAAAACCTTCGAATTTATTCCCCATTTAGTCCCAGGTAAAAGAAGTCTTGAATGACATCAGTGATAACATTGTCTTCCGACTTGATACAGGAGGCAAAGCTCCAAATTTACCGCTCTGCTAACCATTCCCAGGTAAACCTTAACATCTTATTCAGCATTGGGTAATGTATGCCACCCAGACGATTTACATTGGAAATCGCTGTAGTATTATCCATGCGCATCGATATTTCGAAAGACCTATGATCTAGTGCGAAACAACGCAATGCACAGAAATCAGCTTTCATCCAAATAATTTAGATGATGTATGTTTTCCCCTGTACTCCACCAATCATGAGTTCTTTCATCTCGACAGCATGCTCCCCAACCCGTTCGTGATGCATCGAAAAAAATTCCAAGCTGGCTATTTCAGTCCCGAGTAGGGTTATGAATAGATATGACGTTCCTACCCAATCATTCAACTTCTAGTTCAACATCCGGAGTTATTCTCATGCTCCATTTTTGAATAGGTAAAAATTTCTCGTGTTTCATGGAACCATCTGAGAAAGTTCTGTTCCACTCTTTTGAAACAATGAATCTCCTACAGCATATTATTTGAGATCCCATTCACAACTTCCTTCGTCGATTAACGTTTCGCCACCAAACCGCACGGTAGGTGCTAGCACAGAACTTAATATCGCAATTTCAGCTCCATTCGTCACATATTTACTCCTAGTGATAGCTCAAACACTGCTGATAATCTTTTGAACCCCATGAATTCTTCTAGGGTATTTTCTTCTCATTCATACGTTCAGCCGTAAGATGGCTTTTCAAAAATTCTTGATGTTATATTTGCGAATTGAACAAAAACAACAATACAGCCTTTTAATAGGGGGCCTCTCAGTAAGGCGCCTTCCCCTCAAGCATGCTCGAACGCTACCCCTCTCTCTAGCCTTAACGTTCAGTGAACAAGATTTGAAATCATTGCCTCTCGATATGACGCTCTCGGTAAAAATGATTACTTAATGGAAAACGGCATTCGAAGTGGCTCGAACCAAGTAAAAAATACATGTATGAATAAGTAACCGGTTTTACATTGTTTTTCTCGATAAAATACTTTTATTTCTTGTTAAAAATAATACATGTCAGTTGGTACAATCATAATTCTAATTCAAGATACGTATTCTTCAAATAATTTCCAAAAAGAAACGATAGTTTGCATAGTTAAATAAATTATGCAATATATTCCATACTTTTTATGTTTCTGGTTTAATTTTAAAAGTATTAGGCCAAAAAGACTATTCTTCTTGGTTTTCGAATGGTCAACTGCGGCGCGCATGCTATACATTAGGGTGGTCCAAGAAATTTTTTTTTTCGAATTTTTAAACAGAACGCCCGGAAATTTGTTCGAATCCACGAAGAAATGAATGCATTTCTTTGTGAAAAAAAAATAATATCCAGAGGTGGCGCAAGCCCCTTGAAGTTTAACATGTATTTCCCATAAGAAAAAAAAAAGTATTCGTAAATTTGATTCAGAATTCTTAATATTAGGTGAATCGAGTTCGAAATCCACCACTTCTCTTCACAATTTGTTACAGAATGCGAATAAAATGTTACTTTTCAAATATCACCCCCATAAGTCTGTTTTATAGGGTCCCAAAAAACCCCCATAAGTGAAAAAATGGGTTTTTTCCAGTTTTTGTCGCTAATTATGATTTTTTTGCAGGTTTTTTACCGCAAATTGTTTCAAATACATAAAATACTACTTTGTACTGATAATAAGATGTTTATTTAAATTACGTAAACAAATTATTATTGTTTTCATCAACTCTTTTTGGAAAAGGGTTAGGAAGTTAAGGTTTTTTCTGAATTTTTTAACTCTTTTCAACGTTTCAGTTACAGGGAGGCAATAACCAATTGGAGTTAACAAAAAAATTGGTTCAAACAATTTGTTATTAATTATAACAATATTCTCTTAGAATAATGATACGAAGTTGCTGTTTTTTTTCTAAAATTTCTAAGTTTTTGCCCACTTCTCACTTGGAGTGAGTTATTATTTAATTTGTTCCATCAACAAAAATTGTTTAAACAAATTATTATTGTTTATGGCTTTTTCTCTTAGATTAGTGCTAAAAAGTTGTGGTTTCTTGTAAACTCTAAAGCTTTTTCTGCGCTTTTCACTTAGTGAGGTAATAATGAATGCGAGTTAACAAACTTGCTCATTTAGACGATTAATTATTGTTTATAACCATTTTCTCTTAGGTAAGTGCTAGAAACTTGTGGTCTTTCCTGATATTTTTAACTTTGCACTGGATGGAATTTGAATGATATTAAATTATATTGAATTGATTTGATTGTTGGTTGAATTAGATTGTTTGTTATTTAAAATAACTTTTTTTTATTATCAACCTTCATATTTTTGATTATAAATTTAAACTCTAATGTCGAAAATTCAACTCTTTGGTTAAAATCTGAACCACTTTCTTAAAAATTCCATTTTTGCGTTGAAGATCCAAGATTTTAGTAGGAAATTCAAAATCCGAATTTCCCTGAATAAATGCAGCTCTTTTGTTTTAATTGATTTTTTTTTGAACAGTGAGAGAAGAATAAAATTAATTACCTTGAAACAATACAATATTATTCAAAATATGATTCTCTACAATGTTTATTCATTATTTGTTCACAACTAAAAAGGTAGAGCGAAGGCAAAAAGTTTAAAGTTAAAAAAAAACCGCAAGTTTCTATCATTGAGCAAAGAAAATATTATTAGCAATGATGATGAATTCTTTAAACAATTATTCTCTTACATTAATTAATTATTGCTCCAGTCTAATTTAAAAGTGATAGAAAGTAAAAAATTTCAGGAAAAAACCGCAACTAGGTAGTAATAATCTAGAAGGAGATAGCTTAAACATTTACAATTTGTTTGAACAATTATTTTTGATAAATAAAATGAAATAATTGCTCACTTTAAGTGAAAAGGACAAAAAATGTAAAATTTCAGAAAAAACCGCAACTTTGTAGCATTATTCGAAGACAATATTGTTATAACTAATGAAAAATTGATAAAAGAATTATTCTTGATAACTTTATTTGATTATTACCTCGCTCTAACTGAAACGTTAAAAATAAATTGAAAAATTCATAAAAAACCTTGACTTTTTTACCCTTTTCCAGGAGAAAATTGATAAAAACAATAAAAATTTGTTTCAGAAATTTGAATAAACATCTTATCATCAGTAGAAAGTAGTATTCTATAACTTTGAAACAATCTGCGTTAGAAAACCCGGAAAAAATCATAATTAGCGACAAAAACTCGAAAAACCCATTTTTTTCACTTATGGGGGTTTTTCGGGACCCTATAAAACAGACTTGTGGGAGTGATATTTGAAAAGTAACATTTCATTCGCATTCTGTGACTAATTGTTAAGAGAAATGGTGAATTTCGAACTCGATTCACTTATTATTAAGAATTCTGAATAAAATTTACAGAAACGTCTTTCTTTACTATGGGAAATACGTGTTAAATTTCATGGGGCTTGCGCCACCCCTAAAAATTTTTTTTTTCAACAAAAAAAAGCGGGTTTTTTGTGGATTCCAACCAATTCCCGGGCGTTTTGCATAAAAATTCGAAAAAAAAAATTCCTGTGCATTTTTCGACCATCCTACTATACATACTTTCATACACCACCTCCTATACCGCGCCTTCATTCGGGGAACGCCTTATTCAGAGGCAGAGCGAACAAGAATCTCGAGAGCATCGGAGAACGTAAGTGGGGGTAGCGTGTTTCCTGGAAAACACTTCCCTTACTGGCCCCGACAGGCGCCTTATTGAGAGGCTGTACTGTACGTGTCCTTTTTTTCTTGTATCTCGCATAGTTGGAACGCAAAATGGAATTTTGGATTTTCGAGTATTTTACTTCTATAAGTAGAACGATAAACTTTAGTCAAAAAAGGCTGGTTAATGAACTTGAACTCGCTTTTCGGGCTGAGCTCAAGTTGCAG
>WSXT02069866.1:0-12347 GCA_011762715.2 Neuroterus valhalla | reverse complement strand
TTCTCAAACTTCTGGCAACAGGAAAGTGCTCATTTTTAGTTCCACTAGTTTGATCTCCTCATGTCTATTCTCCATGGATGGGATGATGAGTCCGTGAGTACAGTTTCTGCGAAACTCAGCGCGCACATTTCCCGCTACCGATTTTCTGCCCTCTCCACGCGTCCCCTCACCATATACCACTAATAGTAATAGCAGAGAGAGGGAAAACCGCTGAACGGGGAACAGCAAAGGAAAATAGTAAAGAAAAAAGATTAGGAGAAGGTAACTGTACAGCAGAGGAAACAGAAAAATTTAGAGACAATATGAAGATGGTATAAATGAAAAAACAAATCAAGCGATTGAATTGTTAGAATGGAAACAAAATTTCATGGAATCGTTAGAGAGAGTGGAAAGGAAAGTAACGAGAGAAGGAAGAGAGGAAAGACAACAGGGCGAGGTAGAGGAATATCACAAGTGAAGAATTAAAGATGAAGGTAGGGCCATCAAAAGAGGGAAAGGCAGCGGGTATAGACGAAACCCCCAACGAAGTATGTATATATGTGGTAGAGAATTGATGGAGTGGGCGTGGATAGTGTGGAACAGGTTGGGGAGAGGGAAAGGCTGGCCAGAGATATGGAAAGTAGGGATAGTTGTAACATTATTAGAAAGGGGGAAGAGGACATTGAGTATAGGAACATGACGTGGGATATAAGTAGGGAGCACCCTATGTTATGAGGAATTGAAAAGGTAATAAAGAGGGAAGGATTACCAAAATATCTGAAGAGGAAATGGGGCGAAATAAGATGGACAAGAATAGCTAGGTGAAGATAAGGGAATGAAGTAAAGGAAGCACTGTATTGGGAGAAGGATGAGAAGCAAAAATGCAGAGTGTGCGAATGGGTGGAAGAGACATAGGAGCATGTGCGGAATGGTTGTATAAGGAGATAAGAAGATTATTTTTTTGAGAATAAGAACGGAAGGAAGACAGTAAGGAGGGAAGAAGGAAGAAATAGAGAGGAAGAGAAAGGCGAAGAAAGGGAGACAGGAAAAAAGAAGGAGAGAAAGAAGGGGTAAAGGAAAGAAGAAAAGAAAGGAAGGCATGGAGAAACGGAGAAAGAAAGAAAGAAGGAGAAGGGTGAAGAAGGAAGAAAGGAGGAAATACTGGTAGAAAAGAGGGAGGAATGAAGGAAGGAAGAAAGCAAGAAATAGATGAAGAATAAAATAAGAAGACAGGAATGGAAGAGAGAAAAGAAAGGAAGGAGAGAAGAAACGAAGAAAGGAGAATAGGAAAGAGAGTAAGTGTGGTAAGGTGGAAGAAAGTAAGACAGAAAGGAAGGAAGTTCGAAAGAAAGAAATACAGAAGCACAGAAAAAAAGAAGAGAGGAAGAAGGAGAAAGGAACAAAAGAAAAAATTAAGAAAGTAAGAGAAAGAAAAAATGTATTAAAAAGGTAGAAGGAACGAAGAAAGAGAGGAAGGTGGAGAAGGTGAAAGGTAGAAAAAGAAGAAAGACATAAGCACAGAAGGAGGAATAGGAAGAAAGGAAGGAAGAGATAGAAATAGAGAGAAAGAAGGGGAGAAAGGAAGAAGCGAAGAAGAGGAGGAAGGAAGAAAAGGAGGAAGGATGGAAAGAAGAATGGAAGGGAGGCTGGAAGGAAGAAATGGAGATAGGTAGAAATAAAGAAAAACAGAAACACAGAGTAAGGGAAAGAGGAAGGAAGGAAGGTATGGAGGGAGGAAGGAAATAAGGGGAAAAGAAGAAAGGAAGCAATGGAGAAAGAGACAAGGAAGCAAGAGATGAAGGAAGGAAGAAAAGAAGGAATGATGAAATGCAGGGAGGAATAAGGGGAGAAAGAAAGAGTAAAGAAGAAGAGGATGAAAGGAAGGAAGAAAGAGAGAATGCAGGAAGGAATAAAGGAAGACAGGAAGCAAGGAATAGATAAAGAATGAAAGATTGAAAAAGGAATGGAGAAAAAAAGAGAGGAAGAAATGAATAAAGAAAGTGAAAAAGGATGGGAGGAAGAAAGAAGAAGTAAAGGGGAAAAGGAGGATAGGAAAGAAAGTAAGTGTGGAAAAATGGAAGAAAGGAAGAGAGGAAGGAGGGTAAGAAGGTTGAAATGAAGAAATACAGAAGAAAGAGATAGAGAAAGAAAGCAAGAAAGAAAGGAAGAATGAATCAAGAAATAAATAAGAAAGGAAATGGAAGAAGAATCGAAAAGGAAAAAAGAAAGAAGGAAGGAATAAAGGAGGATAGAAACGAAGAGAGGATGGAAAGATGAAAGGAAGGAAGCAAGAAAGCAAGGAAGGAAGACAGGTAAGAAGAAAGGAGAGGAGGAAAGGTGGAGGGGAGGACGGATGGAAAGAAGTGATGAAAAAAGATATAAAAATGGATAGAAATTAAGGAATAACAAAAACACAGGAAAGAGGAAGAGAAGAAGGAAGAAAGATATGCGAGGAGAAAGGGAAAAGGACGAAGAGAAGGAAAGGAAGAAATGAAGGAAGAAAGAAAAGAAGGAAGAAAGGGATGAAGAACGGAAGGAAGGAAGAAAGGGAGGAACATAAGGAGTCTACATAAAAAAATAGAGTATAATCTCGCAGGGAGAAAATCAAGGTTAATTGCGGAAGCCTTATACGAGATTTTACGTTATTATTCTCACCACAGTCTCTTCCACCACAAACTATTAGGCGCAGAGGACTAAAAAAACAATTCTTATGTCTTTTTTCCGCTGAATTCGAATCTCTGATCAAAACAGTACGAAAACACGGGTCTATTTTCTACATATTTTAAAATGCGAAAGAACGAGGTTTTTTCAGGTTCAAAAGCAAGCGGTAATCAATATCGGAATCCCAATAATGGATTCGAATTCAGCATCCCAAATGCCTTGAGATTTGACCACTCTTTCTCGTCGGATGACCCACTTTTCTTGTGGGGCTGTTTAATTAATCAATTACATTGGAATGCAACTATTTCAGCTCGATACAATAGGCTGAAAGGAGGGAGACAAGAAATGATAATGAGTAAAGATTGGTAAAAATAGAGAGGAAAATGAGAGAAAGGAGGGAAAGGGAAGAAAAGTGGAAAAGGAAAGAAGGAGGAACTTAAGCTAAAAGGTCTAAGATGAGAGGGAAGGGTAATGGAGGAAAGTGTGGAAGAAGTGCTAAAGAGGATCAAAGCAAAGATGGACGTGGAAGAAGTAGGGAGTGTAAAAAGGGACAGGTGTAGAGGAGACAAAATAGCACCGGAGAAATTGGAGAATGGGAGATATGAGAGGTAGGTTATTGTCAAAGAGAAGGCTGGTACATCGGAATGGACAAAGAATATAGGTTAATCTAACATGAGAAGAAAGATAAATGCAATTCATGTTGAGGGAAATAGCGGAGGAGGGAAAAATGAAGGGAAAAGGGGATGAGTTAAGTGTAGAAAAATGCAGAAAGGAGGCTTTTGATGGGTGCAGACGAAGAAAAGGGAAAAATGATTAAAATATGGGAGATGGGGGGAGGGTTTGGCAAGGAACGGAAGGGAGGAAAATGGGGAATGAGGGTGGATATGAAATATGAGACCAAAGAGCCGGAGGAACAGGTAAATCTGTCAAAATTCAAAAAATGATGGTAGAGGTGATAAAAATACAAAGAAAGAGATGGGAGTAACTGGGAAGAGAAAGCAAGTAGAAAATTAGGCAAGAAATAGCTTAAGTCTAGAGAAAGATGAAGAAATGGGAATTCAGGGAAAATTGAGAAGAAATGATACCTAATCGAGGGTAAAGGTTAGGAAACAGGAAAAAGGTAGAAAAAAGGTAGAGGAGGTGGAAAAGAGGATGATAAAAATACAAGACTTTCGAGGAGCGGATATTAGGAATGAAGTAGGAGAAAGAAAGAAATAGAAAAGGGAGAAGGAGGAGCACGGTTAGCAAAGGTAATAAATGAGAAGAAAGGGACATGAAGGATAATTTGGAAGTAGTGCTCAAGCGGATAGAAGAGAGGGTAGGAAGGAAAGACATACGAAACTCAAGTTGAGAAATAGCAAAGGAGGAAAAGCGAGGGCAAGATTACATGGGCTAAGCATGAAAGAGTACCAGATAGAAGGCTTTTGGTGGTATTGGGACGAAGAGATGGAAGGGTGAATAAATTGTAAGAAAACGAGAAAAGGTTTGAAAAGGGAACAGAAGGGAGGAAAATAAAAAATGAATGAAATGAAGGAATGAGAAGGAATGGAAGAAGGGGAGAGTTAGAGCGAGAAAAACAAAAGCTGCCGGAAGGATATACGTTGAATCGTAAGCTTCTTATGAAGAATGGAAGAAGAGGAGGAGAAGAGCGGGAGGAAGGAAGATCGGAAGAAAGAAAAAGGAAAGGAAGATGAACGGAAGATAGAGAGAAAGGAAGAAAGAAAAGAAGAAAGAGAGGAAGGAAGAAATAGTGGGGACCAGGATCGGAGAGTAAAAATAATGCTGATGAATCCGGAGAAAAAAGATCATTGTGTGAATAAATAGAAGGACGAATGAGTTGTAAGAAGTCGGGAAAAGGTTCGGCAAGGGAATAGAAAGAAGGAAAATAAAAAATGAGAGAAATGAAGGGATGAGGAGGAATGGGAGAAGGGAGGACTGAGAGAGTGAAAGAGAGAGTAGAACAAAAGCTGCCGAAAGGATATACGTTGGAGCGTAAGTTTCTTATGAGGAATGCAAGAAGAGGAGAAGGAGGAGAGCGGGAGGAAGGAAGATCGAAAGAAAGAAAAAAGAAAGATAAAAGGAAGATAGAAAGAAAGGAAGAAAGAAAAGGAGAAAGAGGGGAAGGAAGAAATAGGGGGGACCAGGATAGGAGAGTAAAAATATTGCTGATGAATCCGAAGAAAAGAGAAGATCATAGGGAGGTAATTTTAAAGAAAAGGCTGTCACATAAGAGTGGAAAGAGGATCATAGGATTGCTTAACATGAGAGGAAAGACAAATGAAATTTAAGCTGAGGAAAAAAGCGAGGGAGAGATTACATGGGTTGGGCATGAAAGGATATAGATAGAAGGATTTTGATGGGATTGGAACGAATAGATGGAAGGTTGACTTAAATGTCATATTTTGAAAGAATGGATTAAGATATCATTACGGCGAGAGTGATCGGCGAGAAATCTTGAGATATTAGATTCGCAGGAAGTGAAAATGTTATTGAAATGTATGTAAGTGTCCGAAGGATACAATTTATGGTTTCCTATCCGTGCTGGAATCAGTGAGAGTATATAAACAATAAATGAATGGATAGTCTCAGGGACAGTATCCCATTTCAATTTCAATTATTTATGAATTTTCCCGACGCGACCGATGCGCCGATCCGCTGATGTTAGACGTTAGGTCTTACGCTGCATTAGACGCTTCTATCTTTATTCGACTGCTCGTCCGTGAATGGTGAATAAATTTAGCTCCTTTTTTCATTTCTTTGGGATCGAGGGAGCTGCATTCGTATTGATATAAATGGCTCCAACAGTGTCATCCTGATTAACATTTTTAGTCTCTTTCCCACTTGTAGTCTTGGTGTTTCTTTAGTTGGAAATCGAACTCTTTGGAAAAAATTTAATCCCTTTACCCCTATTTTTTTGTACTTCATTGACGTTTTCATCTAAACCTGATATCTTTTCCTCTTTTACTGACCCTACACAATCTTTGTTTCCTCCCTTGCGACATCTTCTTATTTCCGTCCTTTTCCCTTTCCCCTTTTCCCCTACTCGTTATTTCCTATCCTACTCTTCCTAATAATTCCATGAAAGATTCTTTCCATTCTAACGTTCCAAACTCTTGATTAATTCTTCACCTTTTGTTCCTCTCTTCAATTAACATCTTTCATACTCCTTCCCCTGTGCTGGCATTTCCTGCCCTCTCTCAAAACTCTTTATTCTCCCCCTCTTTTTTATCCCATAACGCATTGTAGCCTCTCCCCCTCCCCCTCTCAATCCTTCCTTTCTTTTTTTCTTCCTTTCTCTCTCCCTTCCTCCCTTTATTCCTTCCTTCCTGTCTATCTTTTTGCCTTCTTCTTTTCCTTTTTCTCTGTGCTACTGAATTTCTTCCTTCTTTCCTTTCTCCAATCTTTCTTTCCATCCTTTCTCCGTTCCTTCCTTTCTTCATTACTTTCCTGCCTTTCTTCTTCTTTCTTTCTTCATTTCCTTCTGTGTTTCTGTTTTTCTTCCTTCCTACCTTTTTCTTTCTCCATTTGTCGCCCCTTTCTTCCTTCATTTCTCTGTTCCTTCTATCTTTTGATCCTTCCTTTCTTGCTTCCTCCTTCCTCCCTTTGTCTCTTTCTTTCTTTCTCCCTTGCTCTGTTCCTTTCATCTTTTCATCCTTCATTCCTTCCTCGTTCCTTACTTTCTTTCTTCCTTTTCTGTTCCTTCCATTTTGTCAACCTTCCTTGCTTCTGTCTTCCTTATTTCTTCATCTTTCGTTCTCCATTCTTCCTTCCTTTCTTCCTTCCTCCCCCCATATCTTTCTTCCTCCCTCTCTTTCATTTTCCTGTGTTTCTGTTTCCCTCCATTTCTACCTTCTTTCCTTCCTCCCTTTAACCCTTCATTGAATGCTCTTTCCTTTTCTCCCTTTCTTCATTACTTCCTTTGTTTCTCTCTTCTCATTTTCCCTTCCCGCCTTCCTTCTTTTCCCTTCTCTTTCTGTGTTCCTGTCTTCCTTCCTTTCTTCCTTCTCCTTTCCCTCTTCCTGCATTTTTTCGTTACTTTCTTTCTCCTCTTCTTCCTTCCTCCCTTAGTTTCTTCTTCCTTTCTACCTTTTTTCCTTACTTTCTTTGCTTCATGTCTTCTATCTTCCGATCCCTTCTTTCTATCCTCCTTCCTTCCTCCCTTTTCCCTCTTTCTTTTTCATTTCTCTATTTCCATTTTACTTACTTTCTTGATCTCGTTCTTCCTCTCTTTCTTGCTTTCATTCTCTCTTCCATTCTTCTTCTCTTCCTCTGTCCCTTTTTTCTGAAATTCTGTCTTCCTTCCTTTCTTTCTTCCTTGCCTCCTTTCCTTCTCTTTCTCTCTGTCTTCCTTCCTCCCTCCAGGTCTTGTTTCTTCTCTCTCTTCCTCCCTTCCTTTTTTCTTTGTTTCTGTCATTCTTCTGTCTTTTCATCCTTTTTTTCTATCCTCCTTTCTTCCTTCCTTCTGTTGTTAAATGTCTTTTTCTGTTTCAATTTCACTTTCTTTCTTCCTCTTTTTCTTGCTTTCATTCTCCCTTCCATTCTCCTTTCCTTTCTCTGTTCCTTTTTTCTTGCGTTTCTTTTTTTTTCTTTCCTTCCTTGCCTCCTTTCCTTCTCTCTCTTCCTGTCTTCCTTTTTCCCTCCAGATCTTGATCCTTCCTTTTTCTTTCTTCCTTCCTTAATTTCCCTCTCACTTTCCTTCTTGATCTCATTCTTCCTCTATTTCTTGCTTTCCTTCTTCTTTCCTTCCTCTGTTCCTTTTTTCTGTGTTTCTGTCTTTCTTCCTTACCTCCTTCCTTCCATCTTTTTACACTTTCTGTATTTCTTCCTTGCTTTCTTTTCTATCTTTCCTCCTTTCTTCCTCTCTTACACTCTTCTCAATCCTGGTTTCTTCCTACCTTTCTTCTTCGTTTTTTTTCTCCGTTTCCTCGTTTCTTTCTTCCTTTCCTTCTATTTTCTTTCTTCCTTCCTTCCTCACTTTCCTTTAATTGTTCTTTCTTCCTTCCTTCTTCTTCTTTTCTTTCTCCAACTTCTCCTTTCTTCCCCCCGTAATCTCTCCCTCCTTTTCTTTCTTTTTATTTCTTCTTCCCTCCCTTTCTTTCTCCCTTTCATCTTTCTACTCTTCACTTCTTTCCTCATTCCTTCCTTCCTTTTTCCTTTATTTCTTTCTTCCTACTTTTCTTCCTCTTACCCTTCTTCTTTTCCCCTTCTTCCCTCCTTCGAAAGAAGCTCACGCTTCAACGTTTATCCTTTCGGCAGCTCTTCTTTTACTCGCTCTCACTCTTCCCTTGTTCCATTCTTCCTTACCTCTTCCCTTCCCTCATTTTCTATTTTCCTCCCTTCTGTTCCTTTTCTAAACCTCTTCCCGAACTCTTACATTTGATTCATTCTCACATCTCTTCGTCCTAATCACAACAAAAGCTCCCTGTCTGTATCCTTTCTTTATTAACCCATGTAATATTTCCCTCGCTTCGTTTCTTCTTCTTTGACTTGAATTGCATATGTCCTTCCTCCACATCTACTTGCTCTTTTACCCTCTTAAGCACTTCTTCCACATTTTCTTTCATATCCCTTCCCTCTCATCTAATACCTTTGATAACTGTGTCCCTCCTTCTTTCTTTTATATTTTTATCAGTTTTCACCAACCTTTGTCCTTTTTCATTCTTGATAAACTCTCTTCCGAACTCTTCTATCGAGTTTTGTATTTTTATCATCCTCCTTTCCAGCTCTCTGGCTTTTCACAAAGGTTTTCCTGTTTTCTAGCCTTTCCTCTCGATTCTGTATCCTTTCTCCTCAATTTTTCTCAACTTCTTCCCATTTCTTCATATTTCTCCTGACTTTAGCTATTTCTTGACAAATTTTCTACTTTCTTTCTCCTCCCGATTCCTTTTACCTCTCCTCTCCTATTCTTTCAACTCCATCATCATTTTTCAGATTCCTTTCAAATTTACCCGTCCCTCTGGCTTCTTGGTCTCATCTTTCTCATCTGCCCTCATTTTATATTTCGCTCCCTTCCATTTCTTGTCATACCCTTCCCTGACCTCCAACATTTTAATCATTGTCCCTTTTCTTCGTTTCTTACTCTTCCGTTATTTCCCCTTAGATGAATTGCATATGTTTTTCCTCCCATGCTAGATAAACCTATAGTCTCCATTCACTTCGATATACCAGCCTTCTTTTTGAAAATTACCTAACTCTCATCTCTCCTATTCTCCAATTTCACCGATGCTATTTTCTCTCCTCTACTCCCGTCCTTTCTTATGCTTCTTACTACTTCCACATCCACCTTCGCTTTTATCCTCCTCAGCATTTCTTCCACTTTTCTACGTTTACCTTTCCTCCTTTCTTAGACTTTTGATACTTATATTCCTTCTTCTTTTCTTTCCCTCTATTCTTCCCATTTTCCTTTCTATTTTTACCAATCCTTCCTCATTGTCATTCCTTAAAACCCTCCTTCCAAACTATTGTATCGGAACTATTGTCCGCTGGGCCTAATACTCTGTGATTGAGGAGAGACTGTACAGAAAATTGTTAGCTTTAAATCTTGCAGAAAGGATTTCATATTTCTGCTAATCTGAGCAGTCAATTTCTACGGATTTTAGGTCGCTGAACCGATATTTGTGGTCTGGATTCCGAGATTGGTTACCATTTGCTTCCTAACCTCAAAAAACTTCGTCTTTTGGCTTTTTCACGTTGAAAAATATGCAGAGAATAGTAGTAGTAGTAGATTCAATTATTCCATTGTCATGGACTTTGTGTCGCTGAATTCGAATCTGGGACCAAAATAAAAAAAGGCCACAGATGAGGATTCAGCGAACCAAAATCCATAGAAACTGACCAATCTGATTAGTGAAAATTTTAATGTTTTTCGCAGGAAGACAATTTCTACATATTTTGGGCCGCTGAATACAAATCTGGAATCAAAATACGAAAAACGCCAAACAAACGGAGTGTTCTTGAGGTTAGGAAGAAAACGGTCGAAAATGGCCTTTTTTTGCAGGGGTGTGAATATGAAACCAGAGAAATGAATTTTTAAGAAGACAATTTAATTTTTAATCTGTCAAGTTGAATGGATTGAGTCCAGAGGAACAGATTAAAAAAAAACAGGATAATTTCCACGAGATGTGTGACTTCAACAGATAAATTGAGCTTTAAACAAAATGATTGAATTTCTGATAAATAAGATTAATTTTCAATGAGAAAGGTAATTCTGGAACAAGAAAAAATTCTCAACGAAATAATCAAAAGTTAATAAAATGGATGCATCTAAAAGAAGAAATGGAATTCTCAGTAAAATTATTTGGAATTTCTAATCAAATAGATACATTTAAGAGTAAAAGTAGAATTGTCAAGTCAAAACGACATTTTTTTTAAAAGAGAGCTGGATTTTCATTTCTGCAAGGTTAAAATTTCAACAAATGAAAAAAAAAACCTTAAAAAAAAAACGTATTCTTATCAGTCCCGTTACAAATGCAACGATTTTATTGAAAGTTTAATCATTTTTATGTAATGTAAACTATTTCATGAGAGTTCCTTTTTTTGCTTTCAATTGTTCTGTTTTAGATGCATCCTTTCAGATTGGAAATTCAACAAGTTTCCAAAAAAATCATCCTGTTGGATTTTAAATGTTGTTTTCCTTGCTTGAAAATGAACTATATGGTTAAAAGTTCAAAGTGGCGCATTGAATATTCAGCTGTCTTCTAAACATTTGTTTTTTTCTCATTTTTCTCAGCATAAAAAAAAATATTTTTAAAATGCCCCTTTTTTCTTTTTAGGGAAAAGTTTACTTATGGGAGTGAAAATTCCATATATTTTATAATTTCAAAACTTTGAATGGAAATTCGTTGAAATTTTCTTTCCGATTTCCCACACTTCTGAGTTTCGTTTTCAGTTTCACTTTTTTTTTCCTCGTAAACTACTAACCCACTGCCCTTTTTCCTTGTCCCTTGTTTCCTCAAACTCTCAATTTTAAATTTATCTCTCCCATTTAATCTGAGAATATATTTTCTGCTCCCACTGGTGACTAGACTCTGGAGACTGGGAATCCTGGCCCTTTGGTTGGTCTATGGGACACGACGAGATGGTCCCTTTAAATTTCATCTTTTCCCATCTTACATAATCAGTTGTATTCATCTGACACCAGTCTGGTCCTCGAATTCTTCCATGGCTCTTAGATTTAAATTCTTTTTTTTCCCATGCTCATCTTCCCTAGACTCTTGTGCTTTATTGGATCTAATCCTTCGTTTATCAGAAACTATTCACTCAATCAGTCAATCATTTTTACAATGTGACGTCGAAGATAATATCTTTGGTTACGTGTCGTGTTGTCGAAGGACAAAAGCATAGACTCACGAATACATGAGAGATGGAAAAGATCAGAAGAGATAGAGTCAGTTATTTATTAGATCATGGTGTCTTTAATGAGTAATTAAGATGGCGGATACTAAATTGATATCCTAAATGAAAAAGCGCGCCAAAGACCATCAAATTTAAATTGAAAATACTAGCTGTCGCTTAACCGACTTCTTTCTGTACAGTTTCCCCCAAATTTTTTTACAATCTTTTTTTTCCTGGAAATATTTCAAAGCCAACAGACGTTTGATGCTCCAAACGTAGTTAATAACCTGGAGAACTCCGAACCTTTTGAAAACTTCTTCTGGAAAACGTTAGAACATTTGTAAATTTTTGTGAAAAAAACCTTTTCGAAGTGTCAGATACTTCCGCACATTTTTTAGAAAACGTTATGTAAAAGTTAGACCAAGCAAACTTTGAGCAGATTAAATTTCCAAACGCCTCTAAAACGTTCGCAAGGCATTTATCAAACGTCTACAAAACGTTTATCTAACATTCAGAAAACGTTTATCAAACGTTTGCTAAACATTTATTGAACGGTTGCGAAACGCTTACCAAACGTTTGCAAAACGTTTTGAGAAGGTCTGAAGAATGCTTGATCGAGAAATAAAATTTTTTTAGTAGCTCATATACTTTTAATGGTATGTGGACCATAACCCTTATTTCTAATGATAACTTTTCCGTGTCTTTTCTAATAAACATATGTCTCGAAGTCGCGTATATAGTAATCACCATAGTTTCCTACCACTTGCGAGAAAGATCAAGCCATCTTCCGGATAAATTTTTTGATCAAAAGTTTCCCTAAAAGTTTATAAAACGTTTGGGATACTTTCGTAATTTTGATCGTTAAAACTTTTACTTCTGAAAAGTTTTGCAAACTTCTTTCGAACGTTCACCAAATTTTTTTTTCAAAGCTTTTTCCAAACTTTTTGGAAACGCTTGAAATACGTGTTGAATTCGTAGTGACTCAAAATTTTAGTAGTCAAACGTTTTGAGAAACGTTTTTCAAAAGTTTTGTTAACTGGAGGCTCAAAAATCACCGAAAGTATCCAACGTTTTCAAAACCTTTGCCTTTCAAAAATTCCTAACGATTTTGCTTTTAACTACATTCTTACAAAGTTACGTGTCGTGTTGTAGAATGATCAAATCATAGACTAACGAATGCATGAGAGATAGAAAAGATCGTAAGAGATAGAGTCAGTTATTTATTAGATCATGGTCTTTCATGAGTAATTAAGATGGCGGAACTCTTCCCTCTGTTAACCACTTACCTATTTCTAGCCTTCGAAAGTTTTCCTTCACCTAATCATTAACAATAACATAATCTTTTAATGGTAATAAAGAAAATAAAATTAAAA
>WSXT02069855.1:0-12347 GCA_011762715.2 Neuroterus valhalla | reverse complement strand
TCTACTATACTCTCTTTTTAAGAATAAAGCACCCGAATATGTACTCAACCTTTTCCAGTTTGTAGACAAAGTAATACTAACACATCCTGAGCTTCGTGAAAGAAAGTTAATACTTAAAATTCCTTTGCATAGAACTTGTAAGCTTAAAAGATCATTCATAGTAAGAGGTGCTCGTCTATGGAATGAATTACCTCCTGACATTAGAAATGCACCTTCCTCATAACACTTCGAAAATCTCTTTTTCAAATACTTGTTCAACACTTCGAACCCTACTCTTGAATTAACACACTGGTAAACTTCTGACCCCAAATTTTTAACGTGTATTCTTGACTTTAATATTGTTTATTATTTTATTATTCTTCTTCACTTTTTTTTCTAGCACAGATGCAATTTTTTTCGTCTTTACAATATATTTAGTCTATGGACTTAGTTTTAAGTTTCATCATGTACAGTATCGATTAGTGCCCAAGATGCCGCAAGAAGACACTTCGGTTCGTAAGACTTGCCACGAAATGGCCAATCTCTTCTTTAAATCAAGCACAGTTTATTTCAACCGAATTCGGAAATGAATTTTCAACCAAACAGTCGCAGTTTCGACTAGAAAGGTCGAAATTTCAAGCAGGAAAATCAACTCCCTTCTAAAATAACAGATTATCAGCAAAGGGTCGCAGCTTTTTACTAGAAAACCTCTCCAACGAAATATGTGAACATAATCAATGTTAGTCTATAACCAAACAGTTGAATTCTCATTCGAATTGATGACTCTATAAGCTCTAAAAGAAAAAGGCGTTCCTTAGTGATGATTGTTTCTATGTGCGAAATTTCCTCACCAGAGAGGCACTGCATGCGGCACGCTTTAAGGATGCATTGAACTTATTGACAAATTTGATAAAATTTGAAATTATTGAGAATTCGTACAAAGTAAAGTTGGATAATGCTTCTTAAGTAATTCTAGGTCATAAAATTTACATTCTCTATAAATTTATTAATTTAAGTAAGGAAAATAACTAATTGAGCCTTGTATATGTTTTAAGAAAAAAAAATTGTGGAGGGAGAAATATAGTTCAATTATAATTTGAAGAAAAGGATGATCGTTCGTTCTGCTGTCCAAAAGAAAAACCTAGTAAGTGACTTTTGCCATAGAGGTTATTTTCTCACGCAGATATGCCTGAAAATAGTCACTATGGAAAAAGTCACTTACTAGGTTCTTCTTTGGGACAGCAGCGTTCCTCTAGCTAATCTGATTGTTCCAGAAAATCTATGAACAAAAGGGAAGGAACTAAGAATTAGTAATATTTTTATACAGCGTTGACAATATCGCAATCGAAATCTTACACAGAATAAAAATTTCTATCTTTTTTAGGTAAATTTTCTGGAACTAAGGAAGTGAGGAAAATGATAAACGGATTCAAAACGATACTAGCGACACTTTATTTTCTTGTACTTAATCCATTTTGTATGAAAATATGCAGGTCCTTCCTTCGACACTTCAAAAATAATTTTTGTATAATTGATTAAAATTCATAATATCACTAATAAGAGATTATTGAGGTTCTGGTTTCTGCAAAATAAAAATATAATTTTTTAAAATGAGAAGTTTACGCAGAGGATTTTGATTAAGTGGAATATATTGAAGAAATATGAGGGTTTAGAAATTGAAAGGAGACGGTACTGATCAATATTAATGTATCTGTAAGGGGAATATTCAACCAAAGAGGAGTATTCCCACCGAAAATATAAATTTTCAATCACAGATAAAAATCGATTCGAAGAAAAAAAAACTTATAGAGAAGATCAACATTCATTCGAAAAGTTAAATTTTCAATGGGAAAATTGTTCTACAAGAAAAATAATTTCCAACAACCTTGTTGAATTTAAAAGACAGAAAGACGATGTATATTCAAAACAGTTTAATTATATATTCACCCGAAGATTTGGACTTTCGAAGAAAAGAATAATTTTCTAGACAAGAATTTGAAAAGTTAAATAATGCAAAATGTATTAATCAATAAATAATTGATTAATAGAAAATGGTTGCATTGAAACTCTTATGGTTCAATTATTAGTAGAAGAATTCAATTCTCCAACAAATTGAGGAATTTTCGTTCATTTTCAAAAAAAAAGATGAATTTCCCACGAAAGTAATTCAATTTTGTACGAAATTGTTACTTTTCGGAAAATAGCTCGATCTTCAACCGAAAAGTATCCTTATGATCAGAAATATCAGCTTTCATGTTAATAGAACGATCCTTGAAAATAACATAAGTTTTAATATCAATTTATACTGATAGCCTTACATTATCAATTCGAATTGTTATATGTGCCGAAAAAAATGAATTTTTTCATAATTCTATCTGTCAGTAGTTGTGAACTGTCACCTGACTTATAGTTGACTCATGAGAAATTTCATGCTCTGCAACTTTTAAGAAACGGTTCCTGCTCTAAAGTACAGCGGAATATTTGCCAAGCTGGATCTTGTTTTGACCTTATACAGCCACAAAATTTTTGAGTGTCTCTATTAACAGGACTATCAACTGAATTCAAGTTAAATCAATACTGATCTACTTGGTTTCAGACAGATTGTGCATATAAGGTTCGCTTATGAAGTCTGTAGAAATAACCGAAATTTATTCTGTAAAAGATCGATAAAGATCATTAGTAAGTGTCAGGGGACCGGATGTGAAAGCATGCATCATGAATAATTAATAGCAACGAACTCTACATTTGTACTGGTGTTTATTCATCGTTGACATTACTGAATAACCGATCAATTATGTATATAGGAACATAATTCAATAATTTTTACCAGAAATTAAACTTCTTGAGAAAGTGTTTCTCTTAACGGAAACTCCGAACGATCAATCAGAATGACAATTTATCAGAGCAATTGAAACTGTCTTTCCTGATCCAAGGAGGTCAGTGATTTTTTGCAATTACTTTTTTTATAGTACTCTTGAAATATCATAAATCTTAATTACTTCAATTCTGAAATTATTCTTCAGTGTCAGAGATTTATTGGGACAAATTAGGAAAATATTTCGTTCTTCTTATGTGAATGTTTTATTTTATTAAAGATGTACTAGGGATTATTCATTTGACATCAAAAGCTTTACTTGATTGCAAAAAATGAATGATCACTGCTGCATTCTGTAACCGTGGTTAGTATTCTAAAGATGCTTCTTTGTGTGACGGAAGCGTTACACTCACTCAAAAGAATAAATTGATCTTACGCAATGGTGAAAGTGGGACTGGTTAGAATTATTTTTATCTGGAACAGAAGAACCATTTTGATAAAAGAATCAGAATAATAAAGCTATTCTTGAAACTTGTTTTAATTTTATTCCAGTAACTGCACTGGCATATACAGAAGAGAGGACAAAGAAAGTGGAGAAGGAAATTAATGTGGAAAAAATGATAGATGTTAGAATTAGAGGGTCAATAATTATGCTCCAATTTTTCGTATTGAATGAGGTGATTCGGAAAGGACGGAGATGATAAGGTTGAGGAAATGATAAAAACATGGATGGAGAAAGATTGGAATAGGTAAATGGAGTTGTTTGATACATTACCATGTTCTGTATCAGGTTATGGAAAGGAAGGAGGGGAATGAGGTAGAAGAGATGAAAGAGAGATACGAGATAGATATTAGTGACATATATAACTCTGAATTATATGATGAGCAAAGAGGCCGAAAGAGATGAAAGAATAGAAAACGAAGTTTCAGACAGACATGGGATAAAGAGAAAAGACGGCTGTTGTCTTGATGCGATAGTGAGAAGAAAAATGATAGTTTTTTGGAGATCGAGGGGTTAGGAGAAGGAAAAAATATAGACTTGAAGGAAATTGTAAAATTGAGATAGAGGCAGGTAGTTGATTGATATATGAGGAGGGGTAGAGGAATCGAGAGGAAATGAATGATATTAGGCAATGAAAGAGCGCGGGGGATTGGGGGGGAGGGTCGATAAAAATATCCGGGAAGATAGAGATAATCAGATAAGGTCACTGGAAGCCATCCAACTGATTTGCAGATACTCTAACATGTCCCTCATTAGGCTCTGAATCATTTTAGAAGAGGAGAAGGAATATAGACTATAACGGATTTTGAAAAGAATAGAGAAAGGAAGTTATAAGATGAATGGAGAGGATAGGCAACTCTAGTGCAGTTAATCCGATGAGATAATGCAAGGAGACGATTGCCAAAATGCTGGAAAACAGAAGATAATTGGACAAGGTTTCGGAAAGTTATTAGACTATTCCCGAATAAATTATCATATTAGAAAGAACATTGGTGGTATATAGAACAATACATTATTCAACAAAAGGAAAGGCTCGACTTAAAGCTTATTGTAAAGAAAAGATATGAAGGTCTGATGATGGATGGTTGGCGGAAGATAGGGGCATAAGATTAATTTAATGATCTGAGGTAAGGAGAGGGGAAGAATCACAAAAAAAATATGTAAAGAAGAAGATAATCAGGCAGTTAATAGATGTATAGGAAAATATAGGGTAATTAAGATACAATCAACGGTAAAAGGTGATAAGAAAGATGATATCGAGTTTGAAAGGGGATAAGAGGCTAGAGAAGATGCAAGAGAGATATATTCAATAGGCATTGGTGATATATTAAACTTCGGGATGTATCATGAAAAGAGAGGCTCAAAGGGATTTGACGCTTAAGGAAGGGGGTAGAATATAGTTTCTTAAAGATCAAGGAATAAGAGAAGAAGGAAACATGGACTACAAGGAGTGGTAAAAAAGAGATAGAGAAAGGCAATTGATAGATAGACGGGGGAGGATAGGCAAAACAAGATACAGGTGATGGTACGAGCTAATGATATAGGAGAAGATTCCCGAAATATCTAGGGATAAAAAATAATAGGGCAAGGCTTTGGAAAGTTACGAAACTGCTCAAAAATACATTAGCATGATCTAGCATGGCAGTGCTATGGGGATGACAGCAAAAAAATGGAATGGAGAAGATGCAAGAGATAAAGAATGGCAATTATTAGATGGATGGAAAAGTATAGGGGAATCAAGATAAAATTGGTAGTATAAGGTAATAAAAGAGGAAGGACTGCCCACAATCTCTGGAAAGAAGAAGATAATCATGCAACGTGAGAGGCTCAAAGAGATGAGTTTTGAAGGGAGAGAATGTAACAAAGTAGAGGAATAAAAAGGAAATGTTGCTGTGAAGTCATCGCGAAGGGAAGGGGGTAGAATATAGTTTTCTAAAGATCAAAGAATAAGAGAAGAAGGAAACATGGACTACAACGAATGGTGTGAAAGAGATAGAGAAAGGCAATTGATAGATAGATGGGGAAGGATAGGCAAAACAAGATACAGGTGATGGTACAAGCTAATTCTAGGAGAAGATTGCTAAAATATTTATGAAGAAGGCAATAATAGGGCGAGGCTTTAAAAAGTTGATGGGAAGAGATTGGATAAGGAAGGAAGAGGGATTATTGAGAGATCAAGGAATGTGAAACGAAGGGAATGTAGGATATGAGCCATCGTGAAAAAGAGATAAAGAAGGAAAATCATTAGATTGATCGAAAAGTATAGGAGAATCAAGATACAATTGATGGTATAAGGTAATAAAAGAGGAAGGAGTGCTAACAATCTTTGGAAAGAAGAAGATAAGCATGCAAGGTTTCCGAATCCTATCATTCTTATTTTAAGATACACTAGCATGGCTTTTATAAGGCTTGGAGAGTAAGGAAGGGGTTAGAGGGAAAAAGGTTACAAGAAAGATACATAAGATGGATATAAGTGGTATTCAGAACTCTGCATTATGTGGTGACAGAAGAAAAGGACAAAGTTTTCTGAATATCAAGGGATGGGTGAGAGAGGAAATATAGACTATGAGGAAATGTAAAGAAGGGATAGAGAAGAAGATGATTGGGCAAGGTTTTCGAGATTTATCAGAATGATTGAAAGCTGAACTTGAATGACATGTATTAGGCTATAAGGATGGAAGAATAGAAAGGAGATAGAGAGGATGCAAGAGAGATATGTTAGATGAATATTAGTAGCATAGTCATTATGACAACACGAAAGGAAGATAAAAAAAGATAGATTTTATGAGATCAAGGGATTAAAGAAGAAAACATAAAGACTGTGAGGAAACGTAAAACAGAAATAGAAAAGGTGGATTATTTATAGATGAGGAAGGGAGATAAGATACAATAAATAGTATGATGTAGTGTACAGAGAAGGATCGCTTAAATTATCTAGAAAGAAGAAGATGATTTGTTAATATTTCTGAAAGTTATCATACTGATCTGAATGTATACTGGCATGACCTGTATTAGGTTATGGGGATAGGAGGAGAAGAAGAAGATAAGAAAGATGTGATACAGATATAGTAGATGGAAATTGGTGGTATTATGTAACTCTTGATTATATGATAAAAGAAGATGCTCAATGAGTTGGATTGAGAACAAGAAAGTGCTACGAAGTGATGGAATAAAGAGGAAAGAGGGCCGTGAAGTAACGCGATGGAGATAGGAAGAGGATAGTTATTCAGAGATCAAGGGATAGGAGAAAAAGGAAATATAGGCTATAAGCGAATTCCAGAGAACAGGTTAGAAAAAAGCAAATCATGGATAGAGGAAGGGAGGAGCATCAAGATAAAATAAATAGTATGAGTAAATAAGAAGAGAGCAGAATGCTAAAAATATTCGGAAAGGGGAGATGAAGAAGAAGGAGAAGCGTAAAAAGAAGCAAGATCGATACATGAGGACATAAGTAGTATGAAGAGCTATAGATCATATAGTAAAAGGAGAAGCTCAAAGGGGTGAATAATGAAACATGTGAGTTTTACAAACTGGTAAAATGAACGGAGAAGAAAGCTGCGGAGAGAGTAGATAGTGAGAAGAGGGAAATATAGACTACAAGAGATTGTTAAAAAAGAAAAAGAAAGGCAGTTAATAGATAGATGGCGTGAGATAAGGGAATTAAGGTACAATCATTAGTATAAGGTGATGTAGAGGATGACATGATAAACAAGAAAGTGTTGCAATAACGTAGAATGAAATAGAATAAGGCGTGTAGAGTTGACGTGATAGGACAAAGAAAGGGAATAGTTTTCTACAAATCAAGGAATAGGACAAGAAGGAAATATTGTATATGAGGTAATAAGGGAATTTTAAAAAAGAGGTAAAGAAAGGCAGGTTATAGAAGATGGAGAAGAAGGGAGAGATCTAGATACAATAAATAGTATGGGTTTATATAAAGAGAAGGATTGGCAAAAATATTTCTGGGAAGAAGAAGATAATTGTGCAAGGTTTTCGAAAGTTATTACAGTGATTCCAAGAAGATAGGAACAAGTTCACAATAGAGAGTGAACGTGACAAATTCTGGGGCAACCGAAACTTTTCCTTCACGTACTCGTCCCGAACTGATTACAATGCAAGCAGGATGACCAATTCTTTATATGTGCGTCTTCCATTACTATAAATACTTTCGCCTTAGATCACCCGGACATCAGTCTCACATTTGTCTTCTCCTAACACCTTCCGGGTACCCTCATATTCTGGATATGGCCGCCAAGGTGAGCCCTTCGGATATTAAATAAAATTGTGCTCACAAAAGTGAAAAATAGGAGTGCTTGTCGCGAGTGCCGAAATATTGACGTTAGATTGTTTTTGTATAGAATAGAACACTTTGGTTTTCGGAAGAGAAAACATGCAAAACATTCGTGAAATTCCAAGGGCAAGTGTTGTCACGTGACTAATCACATTATTTACATTCAGAGGTTTTATAATTTAGAAGTTTTCTAAATTGTGGTAACATTTTCGATATCAGGTGAGAGGAGGGCAGGTCTCTCTGGGCCATTTTGATTTTTGATTTCCTTTTTATAGAACAAATTCAATGATTTCGTTGAATGTAATTAAAAATAGGGTTTTGGTGCCCTTGCTGGATATAATGAGTACAAATGAATGAAATAAGCAAAAGGAGAACAATTTTTTCATTTTTCTTATAATCAGGCCTCCGAATAAAATGAAATGTGATTATTGTTCACGTGAGACACGGTCATATGCCCTTAATCAATATGAATGTCTATAAATTACAACGATATTAAGTTCTCATACCCGAAGAAATTTAAATTTCAAAGCCTGAATTATATAAACCCAACGTTTGATTTTATAGAACGTCCATTACATTAAAAAAAATCAATGATTACGAATTGTTATTCTTCGTAATTGAAATTTGTTTTTCTGAAAATTTTACTTTGAGTATGGATAGAACTTCTTCTAAGGAACGAATTTGGAATACTTTGAACTACCCATGGATTTTTTTTCAAACTTGAGGGCATTCCAAAAATCAGTTCCGGAATTGGAGTGTCTGCTACGTTTCACTAATTGGCTACGTTTTAGGTTCCAAGTCTTTTAGGTTTCAAGCATTTTGAATTTAGGAATTTGTATGCAGAAGTGAGAACTCTCAATCAGAATTTCATGTAATCGATATTTGCAAATTGGACTTTGCATATACGGAAACTCTTATTTCAAGTCAATGTTTGAAGCTGTTCAAATTTTAATCTGCAGAGCAATCTAGGTTATATCAAGAAGAAAGAATAGAATCTATTAGGCCTAAAAGTGATATTATCATTTGCTTGTTCAATGGGGATATATCATTTAAAAATGAAAAAATTGGCTTCATCAATAATTTTCACCAGAACTCACATTGTATCAAAAATTGTTCTGCTGAACCTGGAAAAATATTAAACAAAATTATCAATTCTGCATAATCCGGTTCGAATGACTCTAAACCGAAGGTGCAAACACCAAGAACATTTTTCTTGATTTCATATTAGAAATGTCTGATAACCACTCCCTGATAAAATTTAAATTTTTCTTCAAGTCGCTTTGGGGAAATACATTAATTGTTCCCACATTTACAAAAAATATCTTCGAAAACAGCCAGAGCAATATTTTTTTGTACTCGAAAATAGTTGAGACACCCAACAATGTGGAAAGGAAAATGCTTGGTGTCGCACCTTCGGAACAGAGTCATCTTAACCAAAGCATAATTAATGACAACATCTTTTTGGAAAAGCAAAAATCAATGAGGAAAATAATTTTCAGATCATCATCATCCTAGGAACATCCATCATGCTGGCCAAGGGCAGCTTGGTGCCGGCACCAGTAGCAATAGCACCAGCACCTCTCGTCAAAGTTGATGACTATGATCCACATCCTCAGTACACTTATGGATATGACGTTCAAGACAGTATAACAGGAGATTCGAAAAGTCAACATGAAACCAGAAACGGGGACACTGTGAGTGGAAGCTATAGTCTAATTGAAGCTGATGGGACAAGGCGGGTCGTGAATTATCATGCTGATCCCATCAATGGATTTAATGCAGTGGTTCATCGAGAGCCGGCCATCCTAAAAGCCATTCCAGCAGCTCCCGTTGCTCCAGTTGCGCCAGCTGCTCCAGTTCTTCCAGTTGCTCCAGCTGCTCCAGTCATTCCAGTTGCAAAAGTTGCTTATCCTTTTCATCATCCTCATCCTTATTTTGGTCATCCAACTGCCTTTGGCTTCCATCACTGAGGATGAATCTTGTGCCTCATAGTCCTAGTCAAAATGCTGTAAATACGTAGCAATACCTACCATGTATTTCTAATAGTGGATATCTATTTTTTACCAAGACTGCATTTAGAATTCTTCGATTATTTTCCTATAAGTATTACTTTACACGTGCATGATAATATCCCTTCATCATACTTAGAGTCAGGGGGGAGAAGGCGTTTACAACCAATAAGCGTCAAAGCAATCTATGATTATGCGTGCTTCGCAAATTCCAATATTTTTGGCCCTCGAAACCGGATCATGAAAATTGTTGCTTCGCTGAAGAGTCAGATCAGTAAGCCATTTCAAAAGAATCAGCGCCATGCGACGGCGTAAATACTCAACTAGCAATGTTCCGTCGATAATACTGATCGATGCGCATCCGCGAAGATTGCTTTGACGGTCGCGGGTTACAAATAACTTATTTCTGCTCTACCAACATGGAAGGGACATTTTCATGCAAATAGAATGAAATTACGTGTAAAATGCGGAAGGCAACGGTCTTAACAAGTTCGTGGAGATTGCATAATAAAAAGGAGTTTAATTTTTGGCAGGCGTCTTCTCAAATGAATAAAATTTAGTTCTGGTCATTATCTGTACAGCAGGAAGCTACAAACAAAAGGAAAATCCTTATTTTCCATGACTCGTCTTCTTCAATTGATATATTCTACTTCTGCCAATCAAATGTAAAATTAGAAGCGAGAAAGAAGTTGTGCATTCTTTGTAAGTCGTCTTCTTGAATAAATATATCCTTGTTTTGTCTACTGCACCTTGTGCAGCAAACTTGACATCTGTTGGTATATACCATCTTACCACCCTCGTCATACAGTATTCCTTTTAATACTTATATACGTACGTTTAGAAAATAAATATAATTATGTGTTTCAAAAATATAGTAAGCTTTCGGAAAGTACATGATGCTGGAGACTAGGGGTTCCAAAAAGCGCGAGCTTGGTTAAGACATGCGTACAGGTATTAGCGGAAAAGATCTCTAAAACATAGTAACGGATTCTTCGGATGTCATTCCGCGCGCGCGCGTCCTGTGCCCTGCTCAAGGTGCTTTGTAGAAAATTCTCATTGGGCTATGAAATTCCAAAATGGCCGAAAGCCTTGAGGAACACACTCAGTGTAATGTACAGTAAAGCACGTGGGATGGTCTTCGAATAATTAAGAATTTTGATTATTGCTGTTATTTTGACAAAGTGGGTAATTTATTCTTCATTGTGTCCGAGTATCAGAAGATTCATTTTCCAGTAATTACTGCCAAACCTTGTACTTCACAGGACTTAAGCAACTTCTTTTGAAGCTAATGAAATTTAGGTAGAATTTTCCCATGCAATGATTAGGAGCATAGGGATCTAAATTGTTAATTGCACCTACTCCATTATTATAACGAATCTTAACACCACCGGGTGAATTTGAAAAATATTTACTTGTCGTCTTTGATTGCATAAAATAAACAATATTCAAACCGAGCTTATACACGCGATGCAATGCGCCCAACACGATGTTTTCCTCCAGGCATTCGGACATTTTAGAGAAACCTCAAAAGTGTCAATACTCTATTCATTCAAAGCTAAAACAGGCGCTCAGTAATAGAGGACTTCATTAGAAAAAGTGCCTTCCGACAGTCTTCTGTACGAAGCCTGTTTCTCAATTTTCACCAATTCTAATCATAAATGGTGACATTGAAACAAATTTGGATGAAGGTCTTTGTATATAAGATTCTCTGGTTGATTATGGTTCCCTAGCTCTGCACGAAAGTTTTCAAACCAAATTTGAAAACATTGCCTGAGCCCTTACTGAAACAAAGCAACTCCTTTCATACATTGCTGTGTATGATAGAACTCGTCATTTAGAAGGATCTTCAAGAAATGGAGATTTTCAAATACGAACTAATTTTTTATCATATCCTACTGCATTGCACAAAAATTCAATTCAATAAATGAATAAGCAGAAGGAATACGTAAAGAAGTAATCAAATTTGCATTATATCTTCTTTCACGCGAGAATTTGGACACTTTCCGTTAATATGTATATAGGGTCCTGCGAAGAGTCGAGCCAAGAGTTGCCACATTCGGCGGCACTTCGTGCACTTTTGAGAACCTTGAGCAATACGCGACAAGTGCCTAGAATTACTAGTGACTGTAAATGGGCCGCTGACATTGAATTGTCCATTCTCAATTGGGCTTACACTGCTGAGGCGCACTTTCACCCTTGCTATAACTTACCTCGCTTGTCTGATTCAACGCACATGCCGCGAATCAGATATTACATCTAATCTGGTGGATTATCGAAGAACCTGTTCTGCGACTCGGTGCTCACATAAGAATACGCAATCTATGGCTTTAGTACTTTGGTGGTCAAGTGTAAGGATCAGAAGAGGGAAATACTCTTACTGGAATGCTCAATAGCTGTAAATGGAAAATGAAATTTCATAGGATTTCTTGTTTCCTGTCTTTTATAATAACAAAAGATGACAGAATTATTGTATTGAGGAAAAGGAGTATTTGGAATCTTTATTCTCATTTTAGTATAAAATAATTTTTCTCCTAAGTCCTGCAACGTCCAAATAGTCAGTATGTATAAGGGGTCGTCCATAAACTACGTAGCCGAATTCCAGGAAACTTTCGACCCCCCCTCCCCCCTACTTGCGTAGATAAGCGTAAAAATCATGGAGAATAGACATAAGGAGATCAAACGAGTGGAACTAAAAATGAGCACTTTCCTCTTGCCAGAAGTTTGAGAAGTTCACACAAACACACGTGTACA
>WSXT02069844.1:0-12348 GCA_011762715.2 Neuroterus valhalla | reverse complement strand
CAACTGAAGAATTTACTTTTTTTCTGGAAAATCATTTTTTTGGGGTGAAAAGCGTTTTTCCTTCCCACTTAAAAGTAATAAAAAAGTTATAATATTTGGGTGAAAATTTATCTTTATAGGTTTAAAAATCATTCTTCCGTTAAATTCCCAACCAATGTGAATAAACTTAAATTATTTTGTGAGAAATTCAACTAATTTCAAGGAAGTTATCTTTTCCTATGGAAATCCAACTTTTCCTCTAAAAATTAGACAATTTTTGAGAAGTGAATTAATGTCGGTAAGGTATTTAACTATTTGATTAAAAATTCGAGTTTTTCAGAAAGTTGAATCTTTTTCTTGGTAATCTAACTATTTTGTCATGATCATATTCTTCTTGGAAAATTTACCCGTTTTTTCATTTCTCCTAATGGATCATAAATTAATTTTTTTTGGGGAAAGATTTACCCTTTCTGGTTGAAGGTTCTTCTCTCTTGAAGGGAAATCAACCCTCCTATTGCTAATTCAACGGGCTTTGAATAATTTGACATTTTTTACATGAAATTCAATTGAATAGTCAAAACTTTAGCTATTTCGTATTGTGTTGAAAATTTGCTTTTTTGGATTGGAAGTTTTCCTTTTTTTTAGGAAAATCACTATTTTGAGTAAAAATTTATATATATGTGAATAATTTATATTTATTGATCTGAAATTCAACAATTCAGTTAAAGAATCCAAGTTTTTGTTATAAATTTAATCATTTTGTTGAAAACCCATCAGTTTTGTCACGTTCATCTTACTTTGTCGAAAATTGAACCGTTATCTTTTTACTTTCGCTCCTCTCCAGCGGAGCGAGAGCAAGCACTTTCGCTCCGCTGTCGGACAAAGTACTTCAGCAGTTTTTAGATATTTTTGGTGAAATCCATCCTTCTTGGTGGAAAATCCACATTCTGATCAAAAATGCAACCGTTTCGGAATAATATTTTTCTTTGACTAAAAAATTCGACAATTTAGTCGAAAGTTTAACAAATCTTTATTCTCTGGAAAAATTGTCTTTCTGGGTCACTGAAACTTTCAATAATTATAAATGGAATGGTTGCATTAAATAAATTTCAACAAAGTAAAGTTTTTTGTCGTTCTGATGAAAGTGTGTTGCCTCTTTTTCTGAAATAATGGGCATCGTCTCTTTTGAGGTTTTCGGCTCCATTGATGTGACACTTGGATACATTGAAATCAAGAGACGCCAGGTTCTCTTTCCTTTGGTCTTGAACCCGATTTATCGCACCAATCATGGTTTCCTTTATCAGCCGACAATTAATTTGCCGGTTACGGATTTTCTGACGCTTTACAATGACTGGAGAGCAACAATTTACAACCTGTTTCCAACTACTTTTAAAAGGTCGTTTTTTTACCAACATTGTTTCGTGACCACCTGTAGAATCCTGGGTGTAAATTCTCCACACTCGGAGAATAGATTTCACCCTTATAAATTCTGTTACCTTTCCGTGACTGGTAATTCAATTCCTGGGACAAAAGTCAAGTACGAGTTTCTTGATGTGTTTTAAAGTTGGATACTATTTCATAGAATTTTATTCTGAGATTCTTGTTTTAGTAACCCGAGGGGGGGGGGGGGCTGTTTGAATCAGATCTACGTAGCCTCAATTAAAACTCCATTAAATAATTTATTAATGAATGAACTCTAATAGATTATGTTAGATTGCAGAAAAAAAAACAAGTTCAATTTTCGTCACGCTGTAATTGCTATTAATAAAACTCCTAATTTAGAAATTACAGGGTGGCGATTTAACGGAAGATTTCAAATTACCGGTCATTTTCCGGGTTTTCGCGGTCAAGTTTTTCAATTTTCTTGGTCAGCTAGAAGTAACATATTTATATTTGTCGCAAAACGCTTGTATTTATTCTTATTCAAATCTAAACATCCAATAATACAACAGATCAAACATTGCAAAATAAATCAATTCTGAAAAGAATACCCTAATTTTCAATAAGAAAATATCCTATTTCCACAAAAATTGGAACAGTTACACTAACAATCGGAAAAATCAATTTACGATAACAAAAAAAAAAAAAAAAAAAAAAAAACAACAGATTGACAATAAAATAGTTCATTTTCCAACCAATGTGATGAATTTTCAAATAGCATACATCTCCAATCAGGGTACTTAAATTTCCAACAAGGAGATGAATTTTCAACTAAAAAAATAAACATTTAACTGGAGTACTTCTATTTTCAACCACGAAGGTGAATATTCAAACAGAAAGAATCATTAAAAAAAAAAAGAATCATTTTCTGAGAAAAATATGAAGTTTTTAAACAAAATAGTCGAATTTCAAAGTCAAAAAATAATTATTTTTAACCAAAAATGGAACAGTAACATTTTTAGTTTGAAAACACAATTTTGAAACAAGCTTAATTGCCTTATGCTAAAAAAAAGAAGTTTTAACTGAAGGAGTTGAGTTGTCTAACTGATAAATGAACTTTTAGTGAAAATAGAAATCGTCAACGAAAATTGTATTACTCAAATTTTGAATTGAAAAAATGGATGTTAAACTAAAAAAACAGATTTTAAACTGAAACTATGATATTTTCAATTGGAATTAGTTCAATTTTTAGTTGAACAAAATTATGAGGAACACAAAAGACTAACATTCAACCAAACAAAAACTAACTTTTTTGAAATATTGTTACATTTTCACAAAAAATGATGAAGAATCAAATAAAAATATGAATGTTTAACTGAAGCAGTTGAATTTTGAACTTGAAACAGAAAGACGAATTTATAACTGAAATGAGAACATTTAACTAGAACAGTTCAATGTTTGGGAGAAAATCAATTTTCAACCAAAAAATACAATTTTTCAACAGCATGGTTGGAATTTGAACCATAAAAATAGAAAATTTTAAACAAAATATGTGGGGCTTCAATGAAATAATGGAATGTTCAATTCAAAGAGACAAATTTTCACCGAAATGTGGAATTTTGAACTGAGAAAAATCAACTTTCCATGGAAATGAAATAGTTGAACTTCCAGATGAAGTAATTGATTTTCAACCAAAACTGATCAAAGAAATAAATCCATTGTCAGAATCAAAAATCAATGTTGAACTGAATACTTGAATTTCCACCAAAAAAAGATGAATTGGTTTTTAACAAAGTAGCTGAAATCTCAACCAAGGGTGAATTTTGAATCGAAATAATGGAACTTTAACAATAAAATTTTATTTTCAACGAACAAGTGTAAATTTCAAACAAATAATTGATTCTTCAACTGAAACAGGATAAATTCGCAATGGACAATGCAAAGAAGATTTCTAATATATTTCAGAAATATTTTTTCTCCAGAATACTACTTAAACTCTAAATACTGCTTGAAGTACTTTCTTTATTTAAAATCAGGAAAAGGGGACTTCAAAATTGTGCCAAATTTTGAATTGAAGGGACGATTTTCAAAATTCCTCTCTTCTGCATGCGAATTATAACTGGTTTAAAAAGTTCCCTTCCCATGTTCCATTTTGTTTCTCGGTTGGCAATATTATCATTATGTAAAACTTTCCTGTTCTAAAATAAAAACTATAATTATTTTCTGAAATTCTCTATCATCAATTCGATTGTCAAATTTGGGTCAGCTGAAAATATTTCACAAAGCAACAAATTTACGAAACTTTTCTCTTATAATGGATAAAAATAATTCTTCCTCTCGTGACGTATGGATATATTCGTGTATTTTGAGAATCAGATTAAAGGAACTCTAAATTCTTCAAATCAAATGATAAGATCTCTTTTTGATTCATAAAAAGAAAGCTGTCATTTTTCGTATTTTTTTGGTAGAATTTTAAATAGTGTGGGTTGAGGCAAGTAAATCTCCGGTTTATAATTAAACTCCCTGTTATTTTCCGGCTTTTTCCCGGTCATTTCCCGGTCATGTCGCCACCCCGAATTATTATCTAGTTTACTTTCAGTCGGAAAAACTACGTAGTGAGGGGCGAGGGGGTCGTTAAAGATTTTTAAGCTTATCTACGGAAAGGGGAGGAGGTCGAAAGTTGCCTAGAATTCGGCTACATAGTTTATGAACGACCCCTTATTCAAAAATTTTTCGTAGCTCATTTGCGAGAGCCCTCGGCTGGAAAGCAAGGGGTCCCGAGTTCGGTTCCAGCGGATTTGGGGAGCCGATCCTTTTTTTTCCATGATTCAACCAAAGAAGACCTAAAGAGATAAATGAACCATAAATGTTGAACAATTTATGTCGATGTTAGGCTTTATCGATCCACTATTCTGTTAATAAAAATAAATTTTTATGACGAATATTTTTATATAAAAGATTCTCTATTTGAGACGAGCTTTAGCCCAGCCCAGGCCTCATCAAGTGTACAAAAATGGAAATACTAGGAGTAAGGAGGATTCATCATAAACAAATTGGAAATTTGTCCAGATGTTGGCGGTAGTAAATAAATAAACATGAGTATTACATAACCCACTTACTTGAGAAGTTGTGATTCATAAAGTTTGTTACGATGTCGGAGTTATAGATAAATGTTAAGATTTGCTCTTTTTGTTTGTTAACATAAATATTTTGTTTTTTGTTTCACTCTTGAACGAGTGGAAGAATTTTTTTATGCTGAATTTATTGTATATTTGGGCAGCACTCTTCCTTTGCTGTGCTGCATGTCTAGAAGTGAGGTTATGTTTGGTACGCTCCTACAGTGAAATACTGTAACTGAAGCGAAACGCGGGAGATTCGAAAAATACAATTGTGATAAATGATGTGGCCATTGTTCATTGGTTTGGATTAATAAATTAAAATATACGCCGCTTAAGAAATTTGTTTCGAAACGTTTGCTTACGGTATTGTTATGTTTGAAAATTTAGAACATCTCCTTCAAAATGCGTTTCCTAATTAAATTCATAATTGTTAAATTTTCAATGAAAATCAGTTCAATTTTTGAATCAAGGAGACTTAGTTTTAGAATAATTCTATTTTAAACAAAAATACGTTTTTTTCCACAATAAGGAATAAATATCTAACAAAAAGTTGAATTCCTGACTGAAAAACAAAGTTTTTAAATTATTTTTGTAGGTTGAAAAATCATCTATTTTGTTGAAATTTCTATTAGTTTATTGAAAACTCATTTATTCAGTTTAAATCGTTCCCTTTAACTGACTCCTGAAAAATTCTTCTTCTCTGCTAAAAAATTTGATTTCTAGGTTCAAAATTTCCGCTATTGGGTCAGAAATCAGCAAATTCCCATAAGTGAATACCAGCGATTGATGATGCCAGTTAATTAATTAATTGTTTGTATTTTCTTGATTGTAATGAGAACGTCTGGAATTCAGACATCCTGTTGGATACATGCAAGTTTCCAGACGAGTGATGTATCTCTGTTTATTGTGAAGACAGCAAGCGTGTTCCATATACATCCAGTGTGTCTTGTGCATATTGCTCAAGGGAATATCAAAGTAATCTTGTGCAAATTTCACGAACGTCACTAAGAGCCTTGATTATTCGGGTGAAAGAAGGGATAGGACTTCGAAAAAAAATAGTAAGGAAGCTCATGGAATTTTTTGCTTGACGAGGCAAAGTGCTTAACGAGGAATCAAATCTTCCCGAATCCCGTATGTCAGGTCTCGACATGAACTAGAAAATGGAGGGAAATTTCCTAAATTCACGCTACGTAAGTTCTGAAAAATTATATTTAATTGGAACCCATGAAGTTCAAAAAATCTGTACAGGTTATCATAAAAATTACGGAAAATGTTCAAACGTTTCTGCGTAGCAAGAGCGTTCTTAGAACCAAGAGGCATATAGTCAAACTCATATTGTCCATAGACCTGGCCGTAGTATACGCGATAGAAAATTGGTCGCGCCAGAAAAAGAATCCATCAACAGTTATTTATCCGTTTCTTTTGAGCTCAAACTTTCGTGAGAACTTCGAATTCTTTCTATCTCAAAATTATCTAGAATTTTAAATATCTACAATAAAAAATTGCTCCTCGATAGAAAATGAAGTATCGCTCGATTTAGAGCTGAATATGGTCCTCTTTAGCATCTCTTTCATTCGAGTACACTTGTTTCAACTCTTGAAGAGACCATTCATCTTTTTTATGACAGAAGACGCGTCAGGGCTTAAGTATTGGTACTGTTGCAGGTAAGTACCGTCAAACTTTTACCTCGTTACGCGAGTGCTTTCTTCCCAGGGGAAATAGCTTCGAGCACTTTCCCTCTCTTTTCTTTCGCTCTGGCCTTGTCCGTGTGCTACCTCGTAAACCACCTCTTACCCTACCCGACTTTTTTTGAATGAATAACGAACTCAAGGAGGGAAAAATAACCAGCAACAACTCGTTCCGGAAAGAAACAAGCTTACTTTTTAATATCCTTCCTCAAATGGCGCTGAGCGATATAAATTAATTTCTGTTCCCTTCTTTTCTAACCACTTTCTTACACTTTTTACACCCAGCATTTATCTTTTTTTTCCAAATATTAGAATTAATGTTTTTACATTTCGAAGATCGCACTACGTCAATTTGAATTTATTTCTTCAAATTCCGTTGCGTCCTTTCTATAAGGCGAGGGCCGCAGTCACGCTGTTGGCCGATATGTCTGAATCACTGATACAGTTATTGCCCGTGGGTGCCAGACGCTTTATTTTTTACCAAAAAAGATGACTTTCCTTATTTTCTCACTCCCCTTCTTCCCTATTCATAAATGATGTACAGAACTAATGCAAATAAAATCGTGATACGAAAAAATTATAGCGATTAACTTTTTCAGGGGCGTTTCCAAGACCAAACGGCATACGGCCAAACTCACAGCATCCATAGAAAATTTTTTAAATAACCTAATGAGCGATAAGCATAGACGACAATTTAGAATGCAAACATGGGTTTTGTGTAAACCAAGACATTGTGAGTTTTTCGAGAAGAAAAAACAGGACACTAGGACTGATAAGGCTAAAACAGGACATGTCCCGTAAAACCAGGACGTCTGGTAACCTTAGAATAGATTCTTTACTCGCTTGGTTTCGGATATCTTCAAGACCAGTAGCCACTCAACACCAAATCCTGCTAGTTACTGCTCATCTGAGAAAAGCTGCTTCTCTTCTGTTTCTCCATTGCTTTGGAGCCGAAACGAAAGGGTGACAGGTGTGACTGAACCTGATGATCCTACTCGAGAAATTCGAAGAGTCAAGACGTTTAATAATCGGATTTACTTTGACCATCCTGCAACAAAGTTTTAACGGTCTACTTCAGCTTGTCAGCAAAACTTAGTCATGATCGACCGACCCGACTACTTCTTTATGACGCTAAGCTTCGATTAAGTCATCAATGTATGGCCCAAAGTTAAACCCCATCTCCGCAAAGGAATTTTTGCACCTCCTACAAATAACTTCGAAAAGTTCTTACAGACTGTGTGTTTCGAATAAGCTCATCTGGTATTTTATCATTTATTTTATGGTGTTCTACTTAGAAACCAAATCAGGTTTCGCTTCCTTTCGAATTAAGAATATTGCTTATATTCAATAATTCGGAAAATCACTTGGGATCTTAATGGAACCACTTAAATCTTTTAGGAGTTTCATAATATCGTGTGATATATTTTGGAATGGGTAACTTTCACAAGAACGTTTAAAAACCCATTTATACCTCGGAAATATTTTCAAATACTTTGACAATCCGTTAGGTCTGGAGAAATAGTTTGAGTTCTTCGAAATTCACCTGAAATCTTTTGGAATCTCTGTCAACTCTTGAAAGTTCCTTAATAACACGTGACATATTTTGAGATTGAAAACTTTAACAAAATAACGAGAAACTCACTGATTCCCTTGGGATTTTTCCGATACCCTGACAATCCATAAAATCTCAGGAAATACTCTGAATTTTCAGAAAATCACTTGGAACCTTTCGGAACTACTTGTAATTTTGAGGAGCTTTGTAGAATCTCGGGATATATTTTGGAATCAAAAACTCTTACGAAATCATTAAAAACTTCTTGAATCCTTCGCAATGTTTTCAAATACTTTGTCAATCCAGAAAACCTTGGAACATACTTTGGGTTTCCTAAAAATCACTTGAAATCTTCTGAAATCACTTGAAACTTTTGGGAGTTTTGTAATATATCTTGATATATGTCGGTATTGAAAACTTTTAGAAAATCGGCAGAAAGATCTTTGAATCCTTTTAAATAATTTCAAATGCTTCGAATTTATAGGATGAAAAAGAATACTTTGGGTTCGTTGAAAATCACTTTGAATATTTTGGAACCACTTGTAATTGTTATGAGTTTTGCAATATCTAGTAATATGTTCTGACATGGAAGGTTCTTATGGAATCGTTAGGAAACCCTTTAAATCCTTAGATATATTTTAAAGTAGGCACTCTGACAATCCATACAATCTAAAATAATACTTCGGATTCCCTGGAAATCACTTGGACTCTTCTGAAATCACTTGAAACTTTTAGGAGTTTTGTAATATCTTTTGATATATTTTGGGATTAAAAACTTTCGCAATATCATTCCAAAAATTTTTAAGTCCTCCGAAATAATTTCAAATACTTTGATGATCCATAGGATGAAGAAAAATACTTTTGGTTCCTTGAAAATCACTTGGAATAATTTGTAACCACTTTTAGCTTTTATGTGTTTTGTAATATCTAGTAATTCATTTCGGGATTGAAAAATTTTCACATAATCGTTAAGAAACTTTTTGAATCTTTGGAAATATTTCCAAGTACTCTGACGATCCCTGCAATTCGAAAAAATACTTTTGGTTTCCTAAAAATCACTTGGAATATTCTGAAATCACTTGAAACTTTTAGGAGTTTTTTGATATCTCGTGATATATTTCGGGTTTAAAAACTTTCACAAAATCTTCAAAAAAATCCTTGAATCCTTTGAAAAAATTCCAAATACTTTGACAATCCATAGAAAAAAAAATACTTTGGGTTCCTTGAAAATCACTTGGAATATTTTGGAACCACTTGTAATTTTTTGAGTTTTGTAATATCTGGTAATATATTTTGAAATAGAAAGTTCTGACGGAATCCTTAAGAAACTCTTACAATCCTTAGAAATATGTCCAAGTTCTCTGATAATCCATACAATCTGAAAAAATACTTTTGGTTCCCTTAAAATCACTTCAAATCTTCTGAAATCACTTGAAACTTTTGGGAGTTTTGTAATACCTCGTGATATATGTCGGGATTAGAAACTTTCAGAAAATCGGCAAAAATATCTTCAAATCCTTTAAAATAATTTAAAATACTTTGAATCCATAGGATGAAAAAAAATACTTTGGGTTCCTTGAAAATCATTTTGAATTTTTTGGAACCACTTGTAATTTTCCTGAGTTTTGTAATATCTATTATTGTATTTTGGAATAGAAAGTCATTACGGAATCGTTAGAAAACTCTTTAAATCCTTAGAAATATTTTCAAGTACTCTGACAATTCATATCATCTGAAAAAATACTTTTGGTTCCCTAAAAATCACTTAAAATCTTCTGAATCACTCGAAACTTTAAGGAGCTTTGTAATATCTTCTGATATATTTCTGGATTGAAAACTTTCACAATATCATTCTAAAAATCTTCAAGTCCCTTGAAATAATTTCAAATACTTTGATGATCCATAGGATGGAAGAAAATACTTTGGGTTCCTTGAAAATCACTTGGAATATTTTGGAACCGCTTGTAACTTTTTTGAGTTTAGTACAATCTAATGATATATTTTCGAATTTTAAATTTTCACAAAACCGTTAACAAACTGTTTGAATCCTCAGAAATATTTCCAAGTACTCTGACAATATAAAAAATCTAAAAAATTTCTTCGGGTTCTCCAAAAATGCACTTTAAATCTTCTAGAACCACCTTAAGCTTTTAGGAGTTTTGCAATTTTCTCGTAATAAATTTCAAAATCATAAACTCTAACGAAATCGTCCAAGACCCTCTCGAAAATTTTCGAGAAGTATTTGAAATATTTTCAAACACTTCAGCAATTAATGGAATCTCATTAAATACTCCGGGTTCTTTGAAAATTACTTGGAATATATTAGAACTACTGTTTACTTTCAGGAGTTTTGTGAAATCTCATAAATATTTTGAAATCAAAAACTCTTAAGGAATCATTAAGAACTATTTGAATCTCTCGCAATGTTTTCCAATTCATTGGGAATCCATGAATTCTCGGAAAATACTTTCGGTTCCTTAAAAATCACTTGAAAAAGTTGGAAAAATCTTCTCATCCTTAAAAATATTCCAAAATACTTTGACAGTCCGTAAATCCTAAAAAAATACTTTCGTTTCCTCGAAATTTACATGAAATCTTTTGGGATCACTTCAAACTCTTGGTAGTTGTATGATATATGGTGATATATTTCGTGGTTGAAAACTTTAACAAAATCATAAAAGTCTCGCTGCTCCCCTTTGTATTTTCACAAATACTTCGGCAATTCGTAAGATCTCAGAAAATATTCTGGGTTTTCCAAAAATCATTCGGAATCTATTGGAACTACTTGTATGTTTTAGGAGTTTTCTAATATATATTGAAATATTTTTGAAATTTGGAAATTTTAACATAATCAATAGAGACTCTGGTTTCCCCGAAATATTCTTCAATACTTGGGCAATCCATTAAATCTCGAAAATTACTTTGGGATCACTGTAATCACTTGAAATCTTCTGGAACCTTTTTGCAACATTCAGAAATTTTTTTATATCCTATGATGCAGTCCGAAATCAGAAACTTCTACAAAACTGTTGAAAACTCCCATAATCCCATGAAATATAAGCAAATACGTCGACAAACCATGAAATCTTCAGAAATACTGCTCTCCCATCTGAGCTACGGGACAGTCTATCGATCCTCACGCCACAGAAAGAAAGCGTATAATTTCTTTGAGAATATCATGCCTTTTTTGTGTGACCAAAGATGTTTGAAATAAAGTTCAAATATCAACCAGAGCCAGTAGGTTTCCGTTTCCACGTTGTAAGGAATTCATTGTCCGAGGACATCGATTCTTTGATAATGGACTCAAAAGAAGATTCTATAAACATTCTTTTTTCAGTTCCTTTATTATCAAGTTTGAAACAACAGGTAGATGAGCATTAAGAGCCAGTTTATGGTTAACCTTCAAAATATCTACCAGCGTGAACTATTTGGAAGAGTTCGTGTTATAAGCAAATCCTCGATATCTATGTTTCTACTTTAGCTTGAATCACAGCCCTTTATCAGCTTGTCTTCGTCATGTCTCTTCTTGTCCGACTCTTCCTTCTCTCTTCTTGATCAGTCTCGTCCCTGCCGCTAAGAACTCTTCCAGCACTTGGGTATACGTGTCCAGGATATCAAATCCTGATTCCTAGTAGTCGCACTCAGCATTCGCGCGCATACGAACTCAGAAAACGGCGGCGCTAACACGGGGCAAAGATACAAGACTTAGGCCTGCCTCTGACGGACGAGCTGCGGTAGCAGACAAGTTGGCCTATTACGCCTATGCAACATAAAAGCCACCCATGTGCTCATAAGTAACTCACGTCCGCCGCATGTCTGATCCATCCTCTATGCCGCTGCTAAAAGTCCTACCGTTCTTGCATCCCTACACATCCGTCTTTATCGGCACGAATCGCTGATTTTCGAAATAATTCCCTCCTTGCATTCAAAATTAGCTTGCAAAATAACTTGCGGTATCGGATCTTTCATCTGTGAGAAACGGAAAACGTCAAGTAGACAGCGAGAAAAGAATAACAATTACGAAAAATATTTTTAGATATCCTTCTGAGAGGAGATAATTCGATTTAGTCAAGACATAGCCAAGAAATGTTCAAGACGGATTTTGATGTGTCGGCTCTGACTGCAAGCGAGCCGACACATCTAAGGTTCCGTAGGCCTTTTGGCGTCATCACAGTTCACCTGCTGCAATTTTTTCCTTGGACAGTGGATCTAAAGTTGTTGTTGATTTTTTCCCCATTTTCAGGACTTCACATTCAAAAAGACTGATAATTCCGTATTCATCAGACATGCACGTCTGCATCAGCATGAGGTCAGCCTGTGAACAAAAATTGACTAAAAATTAGTTGGAACAACCATGGTTTGTAGATTTGTTTATTTAGGGACGTTGATTCATTTATTAAGGTAAACATGAAGTAGGTAAACGATCAGCATTCCACGTGCAAGAAATTAGGTGGCCTTGGAAAGGATCAAACGTTTTGTCAAAGTACGACGTTTTAGTGGCTGAGTTCCTTTACTAATGAAGGGGTTATTGATGCGAACAGTTTGGTGGCCCAGTAAGGAGTGAGTGCCGGTCTTTTTTTTTTTTTTTTTTTTTTTTTTTGTTTTGTGGGGGCCAAGGGGGAAAATCTTT
>WSXT02069843.1:0-26754 GCA_011762715.2 Neuroterus valhalla | reverse complement strand
CATAATTGCAATCAAAAATTAATATGACATTTTATAAAAAATGTAACCAATCCTCAGGATACAATCCTAGGATTGTTCAAATAATTAAAATTACATTTTTAGTGATAATTAAAGACGGACAAACACGTGCCAAAATAGAGGTTAGATTTTATAAATCAAACATCAAATTTAAATATACTGGTTTTAAGCCACAAACATCGCATTTTAATACAAAAGACGTTTTTTGAGGCGTTCTTATGTTTTTTGATACTTACATTCAACAAACAGTTCTACTATACGTTTTAAAAATCCTGACCTCTCTACAAAAATTTGAATAAGTCATTGAATAAAAATCGCTGAAGAACAAAACAAACTTCATTGTAAAGGTTCTTTTATTAGGCACAAATTCCCCATTCATGGTTTCTCACATCTTAATTATAAATGGAGTCAGGGCAAGGTGAAGGCACAAAAACACGTTCGAAAACGTAAATAACTTGTTCTGCTTTGTTGAAAAATTGAGGAAATAAAAAGAATGAAAAAAAAAAACAGACGGCTACCTTGACACTTCATCTGACTGTAAATATCATTGAAATTTTGAAATATTGATTAATGAAGCTTACAGGGTTAAGTATAGAGGAAGATGCGATCTCAACTCAAAATTGTGATAAAATACTCTAATAAAGCTCAAAATAATTCAGAAAATTCAAACTTTTTAATGAAGAAAGAAAAAAAAAGGTCCAGGACAGTTATATGATTGGCTGTTGGCTACCTGATGTCTGTAACTTGGGGAAAATGAAAAAAAGAGCGAAGGTGTAGGCAACGGATATTATTCATTCGGAGATACAAATTTTACTTTTCAAATTTATAGTTCGATCGAGAAACAGAGGGAACTTCAAGAGATAGAAGAAATATATCATTCAAGAAGAATGATAGCAAGATACTTTACGTATTGCAATAAAATGAGTAAATTTTCAAGCAATTGCGTTTATTCAAGAGTTTTCTAAAATTTTATTAGTTGGTAATTTCTAGCTGTTAATTTGAATTTATCTTTTCATCAATTTAAAGAATTTCAAATTTTCTGATTCTTAGTTCACTTTCAACATAATTCTTTCAGGTTTTTCGATCTTTTTTATTCAGATTCTTATTATATTGGCAAAGATTTCTAATTGAAACTATATTTTAAAAATACAGCCGTTAAAGTTGCATATTTTTCAATTCTGTTTAAAATGTACGTATTTTGTTTTAGAATCAATATTTTTAGTCAGGAATCAAGCTGTTTGATTGCAGTTTATTTGTTTCGGTTGAAGAATTGAAAATTAATTAGTTCAGGATCAACAGTTCGAAAATCCGAACATTTTTGTTGAAAATCCGTGGGTTTTTAGTTCAATTGAACTGTTTCAAATTTCAAATCAAAATCTTGTTCAGTTAAAATATCGTCTATTTCATATTTTGATGTTATTTGATCTTTTATTGTTGGGATTTCAAGTTCTCGATTAACAATTCAACTATTTTCCTACAAAATCAAAAATTTATTGTTTTGTTGAAAATAGATTATTGACAGTTGTACTTGGTGGTTCATTTCATTGGTTGAAAATTGGTATATTTTGGTGAAAATTCATCTATAAAAAATTGGAAATGATTCCTTTTAGAATGGAATTAATTGTTTTCGTTAAAGTTCATAATTTGTATTGGAAATCGTCATTTTTAATGAAAAATTAATCACCTTGATGGGAAATGTAAAGTTCGCAGTTGGTTATTCGATTGAATGGTGACTTACTTTGGTCGAAAGTCGTCATTCTTTACTAAATGTTTAGCAGTTTCAGTTAAAGATCAAACTACTTTCACAAGTGTAATTTTGTTGTTTCTGAAGATTTATTATTTAAATCAGAATCGGACAACTCCATTTGTAGTTAAAATGTAATTTATTCTACAAGAAATTCGTTTTCAAAATCTGAATACTCCATCTTGTGTTGAAAATTGATCTTTTTCACTTCAAAATTGAACTGTGATTGAAAGATTCATCTGTTCCGTCAAAGCTTTAAATATTATGTTCAAAATTAATCCTCCTTGTGATAATAGATCTTGGTTCAAGATTCATATTTTTGGGTTGTAACTACAACAGTTTTAGAGCAAATTTGTTTCCTCGACTAGAAATTTATTATTTTTAGTAAAAACAGTCATAGTTTTGGTTAGAAATTCAACTGTCTATTTGTAAATAATTTTTTTATCCAGGTTCCACTTCTTTTGTTGGAAAATTGTGATTTTCAGGTTTAATTCCACTTTTTCTAATTTTGGGAATTCGGTTTTTCAGCTTAGCCTATTATACAAAATTGACGAGTTGGCTGTTAGTTTGAATTTTCTGGAATTTTATTTTGTTTAATTTTTCAAATTTTTCCCGTTTTAAAAAATTATGCATTATATGTACACAGAAATAAGTAAGAATTTTCAGGTGAATGTTGATAATAAAAAAAATGCAATAGAAACATTAATTTCTCAACGAACTGCTATAGAAAAATTGATTTCTTCAGCTGTCATTCTCTTCATGACCAACAAAAATATTTCCTACGCCTTTGGCTTCAAAGTTACACCCAAATTTATTTTAAGGCATCTGGAAGAAGTGAATGTTACCCTGGCAGAGCTGGACCATTTTAATGTTTGAATTTTTTTAATCATTTTGAGCTTTATCAGAGTATTTGATCAAAATCTGTAAGCTTACTCTGTAAGCTCAATTAATTAATATTTCAAAATTTTAATTATTTTTACAGTCCGACGGAATATCAAGGTAGCCGTCTGATTTTTTTTTCATTCGTCTTCATCAATTTTTCAACAAAGCAGAACAAATCAGACTGTTCTGAAATTCACGTTTTCGTCCGGGTTTTGGAACCTTCACCTTATCCTGACTCTATTTATAATCAATATATGAAAAACCGTGAATGAGAAATTCGTGCCTAATGAAATAACCTTTACAATGAAGTTTGTTTTGTTTTCCAGCGATTTTTTGTCACCGACTTATTCAAATTTTTGTAGAGAGGTGAGACATTCTGTTTTAGTTCTATATATGGCCCACTGAAAATCAACCTTCAAGATTCTTGGAGCATCTGATCGCAAAGAGCAGAAGTAGCACTCTCACATACATGTGTTTATGACTTAAAAAGAAATACTTTCCAAAGGAAAAATCAAATCAAGGGCTGATGAACAAACCAAATAATAATCAAATTTGTCAGTGGGAACATGATTTTTAGGGTCTTTATTCTCATGAAACATGGTGTGAAATTTATCCGAAGTTGACCCTCTGACGTTCACACTTGTCTCGGAAAAAAGTTACTTTCATCCACCCTCTGAACTCGACTCTAGGACTATGTCTGGAATTCAATTGCCCGCTTTCAAGGGACAGTGGCGAAGGGTTGTTTTAATGAATATATAGACTGAGGGTAATCCCCTCTGGAGGGCAAACACCCCCAAATACTTGTTGACACGTCCCCTAAGAATTTTCTTTCGACATCCTCATGAATAGCTTTCAAGTAGATTTGGCACCCTTAAATAAAATTAGTACTTTTTGTATCAAAATATAAATAATTAGTGAATAAATTCAAAAAAAGAAGGATAGCTAAAGATTGAGAAGAGGGATTCTTAATGGAGGAATTCAAATTCCCACATCAAATATTTACTTTCCTTTTCAAAATTGAAATTTAATATTGGACAGACATCTCAACTGAGACATAAAACGGTCAAACGTCCGGCATTATAATTCAATTAGCAGACTGAATAGGCTTGAGAGTGGGAGCTCGAGTATAGTGACTCAGGCTTTTCGCTTTTGAGATAGGCTCTCTTTTTATGAGACAGACAGAATCCAAGTATCGTATACATGTAGGGATAATTTGAATGCTCTAAAGTTTAGAGGCTCGAGTCTCGTATTTGCGTATTTTTATTATTATAGCATAGCGAGACGCGTCCAATCATCAGGGTTTAAACATTAAACTATGAGGTCTTGAAGAGTTGAAGACTATCGACATGCTGTATTGGTTTGCTTAGGCCAGTTTACCGGACGTTCAGAGCAGCGCGCCATATCCGTCTTACGGAGTGAGATTAGTAAATCCACATTATTAGCTTTAATGAGCCGAGACGCCGCGCCGGCCGCCTCTTGCCCGGAGCGATCCTGACAAGGTGTGTGGCGAAACTTAGCTGCAGGGTGGCCTTCTTGTACTCTGAAACGTTCCGAATACTGTTACTATTAATCGACTGATGATTCGTCGAATGTTCCTGAAAATTTTACGACAGTTTCAAGACCCTGATACAGTACCAGGAGATGAGCCATCGATCTAGTTTTATCGACGCAGCGGATCGGAATGACCTCGAACCGTCGCGTCGCGAGATCAATTTCTGATCTGTGCGTTGATTTGGCTAATTGACGTATTGTATAATTTAGGAGAGTCGAGAGTGTTCCTGTTCCTTCGGAGGGTATCATCCGTTACCGTTTACACCTTCGGGGAATAAGTGTCGTAATGGTGTTGGTGAATTGCGGGATAATGAAATATGGTACTGTTCAATAGGTCGAACTCTATCAATCATCTTGACCATCGTATATCTCAAGTGCCTCAAGCTGGATCGAAAAATACATTAGAATAAAAGTGTAGAAGTTTCAATATATTATTCACAATTGTGATGTGAAAAAATCTATTTTATAGCAAAACAATTTTATTTTGACTGACTCTCGAAATGGTGATTGGGAATTTATTCCTAAAGAAGTTTCCTTATAGGAGAAAATGTGGATAAAGCAGGTATGAAAATGTTCGAAATCACTCTCTATACTTGAGTTGATCAAAATTCGTTGCGAAATCAGTGTCGTAAAAAGTGGTAAATTTTTTCACAATTATAATTTGAAAATTAACTCATTTTGAGATGCATGCTACTTTCAAGCATATGGCCCACCTTGGGAAATTTTACTCTGTATATTCTTATTAAAAAACTGTATGCACTGTTTTTGGTTCCAACACCTTTTTGGGCCAAACAAACTCTTACCGAAGTTATATTGTCATAAACCATATTTGAGAGGTGGTTCGTACGTAAACAGACGCTTCGGAATGCAATAAATTGTTGAAATTGTTTTCCCTCCTTGTTTCTTTGTCGATTTTACAAGAAAAAAAAGTAAAATTTACCGATTTCACTGCTCAAAATATGTACTTACATATATGAGAGAATGATGATATTTAAATGGATAAGGTTGGATTAAAACATTATTTTCACAATATGTTGTTTCAAGGACTGAATGATAAGGTCTGATTTTATACCTTCTTAGTAACTACTCTCAGAAAAACAATTCAAAAAGTTTCATAGAAATCCGTGGCAAGATGCTGGAATAAGCTTCAAGCTCATGTTTTGCTACAAAAAAAAGCTGTTTTGCATTAGGACATCTTTGAATTCTCTGTTTTTTAACTTACAAGGGAAGATAATAAATATTGTTGGACTCTAATATACATCTGATACAAATAGAATATAGATCGGATAATTGTGTAATATTTGTTGATAGAGTGGTTTCCTTGATTGATTTTAATCAATTCCATATTCCAAAAATTAAGAACGGCCATGCAATGCTCGAAAAACCAATGCCCATCCTATCACTGAAGTTAAGCAGTATTGGGCGTGGTTTGTATTTGGATGGACGACTCTTTACGAGTTACGCGTTCCCCGTAAGGGATTATGGCTTTTAGTGGTACAAATAAAAATATAATAAATGAACGAATAAATTATTTAGATGTAAATATCTTTCGATCTACATCAGTCTAACATTCTACTCTCCCATGGAAGAACCTAGTAAGTGACTTTTTCCATAGTGACTATTTTCAGGCATATCTGCGTGAGAAAATAACCTCTATGGCAAAAGCCACTTGCTACGTTTTTCTTTCGGACAGCAGCATTTGTCTTACTATTATGAAGAACCTTGAACAATATTCCGCGAAGATATAAGTTCAAATACTTTATTTATTCAAATAATTATATTGAAAATCCTTCGCATTTTTGCCAAATTTTTTGAGTTCCAAATTGGAATTGCCTAATATTGAACATCTTCAACATCACATTCTCCTAACTTAAATTTCGTTTCGTTCGAAATTACAAAATTTTAGTTTTATATAAAAGTTTGAATATTTCAGTTTTGTAATTGCCTTTTCTCTTAGAGTTATAAAGTTTTAATGTTAGCCTTTTCAAATTCAAATCGTTGATTTTAATACGTTTAAAAATTGGATTCACAAAGTTTTTGAACTTGTTTATTTCCTATGCAGCATATTTGAAACAATACACTGGGAGTTAAAAATTGTAGAATTTTTGAGTTTCATTTTCAAATAATTATAGTTCAAATTTGATTATGATTTTGATTATGCGAATTGAAAACTCTTAAATTTTAAAAGTGTTCACCTTTAGTAATTTCAATATCTCGATTTCACATACTCTTATTCAAGCTTGCCTCAGACCTAAAATTTGAAGATCGTAAATTTTGTAATTGAAAATGTTATAAAATCCAACAGGGTAAACCCTCAGCAAAATTTGGAACTACCCGATCTGAAAGTAAGCAAATGCCTGAAAAAAGGTCTTCGCTTCCCAGATTTATTGCGCTTACACGGAAACTATATCACTCACAATCTTTAATTTTAGAATTTTCGGAAAAGATTCAATACTTATCCATAAGAAAACAATATAAAAAAAGCAACTGTACGAACAAGCATTTAAAAATATAAGTTTTGTGAAATATCGTTGTTTTATCACTTTTAGATTAATTTAGATGCGATTCAATCATACTGATGAAAACGGCTGACGATTTGTAACAGATTGGATGATTCCATGTGTCCCCTGAGGGTTAAAATTTTCCTAGTACCTCTCCACTATTCCTCTACGCATACACTCTAAATCCCTTGGGCCGAAATTCTGGTCCAAGCAATGACAAAACCTGCAATTTTGGTCCAATGGACTGACTTTCCGGTCCGATGGACGACTTTCTGGTTTAATGGACCAGAAAGTGGACCAAGCTTGGACCAGGAAGAGAACGAGAATTCCGGCCCAATTGGACCAGATTTTTTTGACCGCTGCTTGGACCAGCGTTCCAGTCTATAGACCGGAATATCGGTCCAAAGGATTTAGAGTGTATCCTACCACTGCCTTAGTGGTAGGGGGGCCTACAGCTTAAGGTGGGTTCCGAACCACCAAGAACACCAGCTTCAAGTACTCAGAGTAACCTTATGCCTTAGCCCCCACGACTTACTTACCACTACCAATTTATTAATAACAATTTTATAAATTCTTTTCAAATTTTTATATTATGTTCAATTTCGTAACGTGAATGGGAGCATTCTGACTTCTAGAACTACCTATTTCAATTTAGAACGGCCGGACTTGGGTAAAATTGCCTTTTAGGGTATACCATGAAATTTAAAATTTTAAGATTCTGAATATAAAAAATATTTATTTGAATTGTGATTTATTGTTACTCACTGGTGTTACAATCCCTCTCAAAAACTGAATTTCTCCTCCTAAAATTCCAATCGTTAATCACGGAATAAAAAAAAAAATAATAGTAATAGTAATTTTATATAGGATTCACCTCAAATCCACGGTCACAAAACTTTATCATGATCATTAACTTTCCGATGTCACCTTCGCGACATTTTACTCGTGTCAAAGAGAAGGAAAAATAACTCAAATCATGCACTCAGATCCGCAGGCTGCGTAATGTTATAGCCATTATTCTCAAAGTACTTGTGTCTCGTTCCTTCTTCTGCGTGAAGTCACAGGCATAATTTTCATATAATACGAGAGTAAAAGTCACGAGGAGTAAAAGAGAGAAAGAGTTGGGAGAGGATGAGGAGTCACCAATCGAAAGAAAGAGAAAGAGTAAGAGGAAGAAAAGGATGTGATAAGCAGGGGTGTTGGGAGAGGGAAATAAGGGGTCTGGCTCACAGTCTATGATTATGTTCTTGTCTTTCGCGGTCAAGCTTCCTTTCTGCCAAGTCGTGGTTTAATGCTGTTTCAGGTCCGTGCTGCTATTTATAGACGCTTATTACTTTATTGCACTCGACTCTGAATGCATTCCGCCCACGTAGACCGGCAGCTTGCTTTTCAACTGGTTCGCGGATGCAGATTCCCACCCGGTCCCGCGACGCAATCGTATTGAACTTTAGAGTTCTGAAAAATTCAGTCGATTTCGCGAATTTATTTTCTTCAAAAAGAGTTTTCAAAATTTTTCGGTTTGGAATCACATCCAGGTGAGAAGGGGTGAAGATTCCATCTCAACCCTTACAAATAGAAAAAGCATGATTTGACTCCACTTTTAGCCAAGGGAGAGTAAAACTGCAGAAAACCTTTGCCAAGTGCATATGGTTAGCGGTAGTCGAGTTTAGATGCAGACATTCCGACATTCGATATCATCGAGTGTCCACACCCATACCCATCCTCGGCGTCAAACCTCCCCACAGTGGTCCAGGAATGGATTTTTGCGGACAAATTCGCGTAGAGGTCGTACTTTTCACCCGATTTCAAGTTTTTTTTTCGAAATACTCAGCATTAAATTCTTGATAAAAGTAAGGTTGACGATTTTCCATTTTTTGTTTAAACGAATTGCTGTGTCAATAAATATGACGGAAAAAGTAGGAAATGTCAAATCATTATTTTTTATTGAAGTGGAAACAACATGACTATACTCTGAATCATCAAAATTGCATGCCTAAATATTAACCAAATGTGAATAATTTGTTTAATGAACAAAATATTTGTTCCAAACAAATTTTATGAACAAATATGTGGCTTCTCCCTTCTCATCAGCGCAAATTTTTTCTTTGATAATGAAAACGAAAGGAATTGACAAAAAGTACTATATAATCCGAGAAAAGTTGTAAAAATTAATTTTATGATTGTTATAAACTTTATGATTGTTGTGAAAAATTTTTAATTCTCAATCACACGATACGATTAAGGACGAATGGATGTTACAGTGATATAGATTTCACTTTTTGATTACTAACTATAATTTTTAATAACAAATCATATGAACTAATGGTCCAAATATGAATTTTTCATGCGAATTCTTTTGTCCTCAATCGTACACTACTGCCAAAGCCTGTTGGATACAACATTTCTACAAATGTTACCTCCTAATTGTTTACTGTGATTGATATTAACAAATTACAAAAAAAAAAAATTCTCCAAATATAAATTTTTCATAAGAACTTTTTTTCTTTGAAATACAGTGCTGTAAAGTCTAATTTGATACGGAATTGTTATAAATATATCCTTACAATTATTTACTTTATTAGCTATCAACGAAATATATAAACCAAATTCTCCAAATATGCATTTTTCACTCAAATTTTTTTTCTGTGATAATGCGGTACTGGTAAAGATCCAGGGATAATAAATTGTTATAAATCTTACCTTCTAATTGTTCACTTTAATTTTCATGCCTATCAAAAGGATCCTCGCGTGTTTATTGTTTTCCTACATACGCGTCTATTTTTCCAATATTTGACAAAACGCGTGTTTCCAAAATTCTTATGTGTTAAAGTGTCATTTTCAATATAGAAGAATCTCTAGTCGGCGGAGCTACAAGATTATACGGAGGATAAGTGACTTATATTATCCCTGAAATTACATTTATTAAAATTCGGATTTTTCGCGGTTGACCTTGGAAGTTTCCTTGCAAATTCATGCTCCCCTGTTAGTCGTTATTTTTTCAAATTTGTATGAAGTATAATCGTCCAATATTTTTTGTGTAATAACTGATAATCTTAGAATTTGACTAGCTCTTATTTGAGCAGTTTATAAGAATTACTATTAGATTCCTGCAGTGGACTGGTGAACCAACAGGCTTATTTAGTACTTTCTGTAAATTCCTCTCGTTTTCATCAACAAACAAAAAATTTGCGCTGATGAGAAGGTAGAAACCACATATTTGTTTATGAAATTTGTTTGAAACAAATGTTTTGTTTATTAAACAAATTATTCATATTTAGTTAATATTCATGCACGCAATTTTGATGATTTAGAGTATAGTCATGTTGTTTCCACTTCAATAAAAAATAATTATTTGACATTTCCTACTTTTTCCGTCATATTTATTGACACAGCAATTTGTTTAAACAAAAAATGAAAAATCGCCCTCCTTAGGTTCATCAGAAATTTATTGCTGAGTATTTATTAAAAAAAAAACTTGAAATCAGGTGAAAAGTACGACCTCTACGCGAATTTGTCCGCGAAAATCCATTTCTGGACCACTGTGGAGAGGTTTGACGCCGAAGATGGGTATGGGGGTGTGGACACTCGACACTCGAAACACGATTAGCATGAGCAGGAAACATGAGCGGTCACCCATCCGATCGTTTCACGCCCTTTATTGATCTTCTGTTAATATCATATCAGTTTGTATCTATTTATGTTAGTGAAACAATGTGGTACAATGTCTCAAAAGATGGAAAAGCAAATATTGATTTCATTTTTATCATTAGGACATTCTGTGGTCAAGGATCTCAAAAAGTGTGTGTTGACCTGCTCTTATTACATCACCATCTATCATTAAAAATTAAATGTATTCGAGAAACAAAGTCTTCCTCAAAGGGACAAGCCTCCGTTTTCGCGTAATTAGTTCTGGAGCAGCGGTTTCAAAGAATCTCGAAATCGGCTTCACAAATTGCGATGGTGCATTTGCACCATACGCAAGTAGGTCCTCCGTGGGGGAGTTGGCCCAATGGTCCAGGGTCGAGATGATGGAGCGATAAGACGTAGCGGGAGGCTAAAGGAATTAAGCGAGTACCGCGGTTACATTGAAGGGGCGTGACGCTATGCTTCACCTGTCTCAACGGCACTAATTGTCGAACGCGAATGACGCTGCATTGTTCCCTTGAAAGAATCCAAATGACTCGAACCATGAAGGACACCCGTGAAAGAAATTAAATAAAGCCGAGAACTACAAACACACGCACACCTCTCTTTTCATCAGATCGATGTCGTTTCGAGCGTGACTCGGCCGCCGCGCCGCGAACACTCGGAAGCCTTTTTTCGGCCGCTAGAACTAATAAGTCACATACAAGAGACTACACTACCGTGACACTCATTGCGAGATTAGTTCCGAACGGGTGGTGGGAGCTTATGAATGAAATAGACTTTCTGGTTCCACGCAGCACCTACGTCGAGTCGATGGCTAATTTATGTGCATCCATTCGAAACAGGGGAGCTGGATCTTGAACTCACGCGGAATACAAAAAAGATGGCCCTGGGGCAAGATATCCATACAAAAAATAATCTTTCGAGTGGCAATGACCTTGAGATTGAATGCATTTTGTTTTGTCTTGTTTGTTGCAAAAATGATTCTTTTTTAGACGAATGGAGATCCTCTCAACCTTAAATTTGAATGATGATTCAATTTGTGTCAGAACGCATCCTTTTTAGGTAGGAGAGGGTTATTTTGAGTGCGTAGACACACTTATTTTTCTATACGTCGAACTGATGTGAGTGCTCCCAGCATGAAAAGTTAGGCATAGTGGAAAAGAGCATGCCTTATTTTTATGTGTTTTAAACATTATAGGTCTAAAAACCTTTTTTCTTGTACAAAGCAACTTTCCCCTTCCCCAAGTTTTGAAATTCCCCGGAGAAAAAATTCAATTTTTTTCGTTCAAATCGATCAATAACAGTTGGATAATCCATTTCTTCATAATTCTTCGAGGAACAAGTTCATATAATAATTTTTCATTTTGACCCATCCATCACGTGATGGATGTAACTAATAAAATTCACAATCTCTCATCATGTTCTGTAGATAAATGGAACATGGCTCGACTCCTGCCCCAAAGATGCGTGTTCGATTCCTGCCAGCTTCGTTTTCTACTAACCCGATTTTTCTGTCTTAGCTTATAATTTAATAATATCATATGTTTTCAGAATACAAAAATATATCATTTCAAATGTTGTCAATTCCAAATTTAAATGATTATGAAATTGTGTTTAATGTATAATACTGTATAGTGTATATATTCAGTTTCGAGTTCAATAGCATATGTGAGTTTCTTTTTTTTCTATTCGAACTGTAGCACATTTTGCTAACCAGTTAGTAATTTGGTGCGTAAGGTCCCTGCGCATCATTTTACTACAGTTTGTGAATAATGTTATCTTCTGCAGTTGATAATCCAACAAATTTACTATTTTCACCTATCAAAATTAGTAAATGGCTGTAGTACGGACTTGAAGTTTTACTACAGAGTTTAACAAATACTTCAAACGTTTTTTACGATAAACGCAATAGTTTTAGTTTTTATTCTAACATATTTTATAATTCTGACAGCAGCTATAAGTTACTATTGAAAATAGTAAATATCATTAAAACATGCTTTTTGCCCCTCATTGCAAAGTTCAGATGGTAAAATCTAGTGTGATTTGTAACAAAAAATACTAACCAAGGTTTCTCAGTGCAGTTAATCGATGTTAGGAATATTATTTTCGAATGAAAACATTTCGAAAATCTTCAAATGAATGATAATCATAGGAGAAAAAGAAAAACTTTTTTTTTTCAAATCTGTAACTGGGATATTAATGACTTAATTCGAGAATCACATTTTTCATGAAAAAATTTTTCAATCGTCCGAGTAAACTGAGATCGTGCAACCCAGTCCACCCGGGAGTTGTCCTTCCGAGAATTTCGATTGGATATAGAAATTATTTATTCAATTCTATTAGTAATTTTAATGTCTTGTATAATTCCTGATTCTATACTAATAATAAGATTTTTTTTCAAATGTTTGCCTGTATCTCTTGGAAATGTATTCTCTGGGGAGGAAATTCCTAACAATAAACGCCAGGGTCGAATCAAGATGTTTCAAAAAACTAGAATTGCTCTATCTTTTCCTATAAGGAGTAATGAGTAAATGATTTTTTTGTGGAACTATTGATAATTACCGTAAAGATTGCGAGTATACTCTTGAAAAAAGATGAAAGTTCCTTACAATGAGCCACTTGGTTAAAGCGTTAAAAAGAACTAAGATTTTCTGCATCTGTCCCTTGAAATGTTACAAGTAAATCGTTGCATGATTATCTTCAATTATTTTTGAGTTATTGTTGAAGCAGTTTTACATCAGTTGCAAGATATTCAAAAACTTGTCACACAGTATGATAATCATTTATCCAAAAAAGTGAAAAATGGTCATCAAAACGTGGATTTTTATCAATCTTATAATTTTCATCACAAGAAGGTGATGGTCGGATCAAAGAAAAGATAGTGAGTGAACTTCTTCCTTGCAGAATTTTGAATTCATGGAGATTATTTATTGCAAACAAATATTAATTAGCAATAGGTATTTTATATGCGTTTATTTTTCCAACATTTCACGAGAAATGTTCTTTCAATATTCTTTTCTGTTAAAGTGACAATTTTTAATATGGAAGAATCTTTCGTCGACAGAGCTGTAGATTATACCAGGATGAGTACCTTTTATTTACTCTTTAAACTTGCCTTGAAATTTCATTTTGGAAATTGTTTGTTTTATTGAGAATTCGTATTTTTTTGCCCTTATACTTAGGAGTTTTTCTTTCAATTTCATATTTTTCTTTAATGAAACTAAATTATTTTGCACAAAATTTGACTAGCTCTTACTTGGGCAGCTTGTAAGAATTTCCAACAGAGTTAAGCTTACCCCGAAAGGGATTTGGCTTTATGGCATAATAATAATAAAAATAATAATATTTTGAGCATAAAAAAGATTTCCAATGCATTTTTGCACATTTAAATAACAATTTTTATAATCGGAAAATGAGATAAGCTCCAGGATATATCTAATTCCGCTATAAATGAGGGAAGTAGGTATTAATCATTGGATGAGTTTCTGTTGCAAATGGTTGGAAAGGGTCAAGAGTTGAAAATTCCGATACCCGCACCATGTAATTGCCTCCAGTAGTTTGTACTTTTGCTTTATTTTCCTGTTTATGCGAACGCAAAAAAATTGGTATTGCATTAGTTGTAGGAATTCTTAAAGAATCATGCACACCAAACTAATAGGTAATATATATATTTATATCCTGAATATACATATTCATAATGTACCTATTCCTGTTCATATTCTGTATTTCATTTTATAATACGAATATCTTCGTTTTTATAAAATCTGAAAATTAAGCCCGAAACGAATGTTTCGATTTTCCACTTTGGAGAAAGAGGTCTCCCATTATTCAATCTAAAGAGTTGCATCTCCGTAAAAGTGAAACTACCAAAACAGAGGATTCTTTCAACTTTGACGGTAGAAATTTCGATCTCCTAAATCTCACAGTAATTCCTTAATCTCAAAAGTATTTCAAAAACTAACATTAAAACATGCTTCTCGTATACTCGGATGAAAATTTATTCCTCATGTGTAATCTTTATTTCCCTATAATAACAACATACATGAAAACAAAAAAAATGTGCAATGCCTTGCAAGTGTCCAATAATGATAAAGATTGTTTACGACACCGGTATCGTCAACGCAGTAATTGCAGAGTGTGCATTGAGAAATTGGAAAGAAACCGACAGGTCGTTAGCAAGATCGAGGAAACGTCAAGCAGCATTTACGCCGGCGAGACAGGATTATAGTGCAATAAAAATAACTCGGCGTAGAATAATATTGCCAAAGAAGGGATTAATCGTTCTCCGAAAATCCTTCTGCATTTTTCTCCCGGACAAGATCCGCAATTTTCACTCGTTTTTTCGAAATCCCTGGAAAAGCTCTTTCCTCCTTGAAAACAGTTCTGGACCGTACTGGACTAATCGTCAGCTCGCAGTTGTTGTCCGTTACTGCCAACGGTTACTTTGGTTAAGTACCGGGGTCATTGAGAAAATTGTGGGTCTGTTTGCACTGTCAGCCGTAGACTGGTTTTATTCGCTTAAGTTGGCGGACAGCCTATACTTGAAGAGCCCGGGACGAAATCGCTCTATCAAGGCCCGAGAGTCACGGAATACCTATCTTCGATTTCTTCAGCGGAAATCGAAAGAAGACCCATTTTGAGCTTAGATATGTTAGGCTCGATGGCTAAATGCCCTGGCAATGATTATTTATTTATTTCGCATCAGAGGAGGATACCCAAGAGGAAAGGATTGCATTACATATTTCATATTGCATTTCTATCTTCATATTGTAATAGGCTCGTACATAATGCAACGACAATGACAACGACGTTGATCATAAGGATGGCTCTTGATGGGTTCTCGCGATCGGGGGCCGTAATGCTTGTATCTGTGCCAAGCAAGGAGATTCGAGACAAGAATAGTGGCTCCAAGACTCTTTGGGCAAAAAAGATCGGCGACTGAGCAGTTGAGCACTGAAATGTACGTGCCGTGTCGTTTTGCTCCCTCGCCTTGATTGGCAGCTTTTGTAAGTTACACTTTTGTGTTAAAAAGACTTGTGCGTAAAAAATTTAAACATAAAATTCATGCATCTACTGAAATCGTTAGGAATTCTGGATGCCTTGATGCAGTATATTTCAACTCTTTAGATTTGGGAATTTATTTGACGAGAGAAAAGGGAGTTTGAAAACATATTTTTATAGAAGTTCTTCTTCGTTGTGGAGGTTGTCCTACTATGTTGGAAGTTCCATTTTTCATTAGGCCGTTCCTGGTCCAATGGACCAATGGTCAAAGCTTGCACCATGGAGGGTAAGAAAATAACTTGATTCATCTTTGTGGAAACTTTCATGTTGTCTATAAATAATCTAAAGCAAACGGCGTGAGCTAATTTATAAACAATTTTTGGTTAAAACCAAACTTTTTGTGATTAAAATTTTTCCCTTAACCTGCTCTTCTTACAATGAAATAGAAGATGTTATATATCGTTTTTAAGTGCATGAAAAAATGATGATTAGGGTGGGTCGGAAGTACAAAAATTTTGTTTCACATTTGATTGCGAAGTATCTATCTATTATTATGTATTTTTTTATGATAATATCAATTTTTCAAATCAAATATCCAATCTCAGGTTTTTCTGAACATCTGACTTGTATAGAACCAGACAATTTTCGATGTCTTAGGACAAATATTTGCGATCTGAAAACTCAGAAAAAACCTTGGATCTCCAAAGAATCATCACTTATCTGCTTCAAATTTTTAATGTTGTGTTATTTATATGTCTTCAAGGTATTTCCTTCATGCAGTTATAATTTTTTTCACCTGCAATAACTATGTTGTTTGCGTAGCTGCTTCAAAAACATTGTCGATTTTTTCCTATTCCCAACGCAGCTTGCTATATACCTATGATATATCATAGAAAGTTATAATTATTGGTACACTGCTAAAAATTCTTGTAGGAATATTAGAAAAACCAGATGTATTTGAAGTTTATTTCCGAAACGTAAGGAATCGTTCTAAATGCTGATATTATAATACTGTCATACATGTATTGTAATATTATTATAATGTAATGTAATATTGGGGATGAAAGCTGAACAAATAACCAAAATTAACAGGCACGGGGAATCGAACACTAGCTGCCAAGTTATAGGAAAAATTGCTGAGAATTCTGTGAAAAATTATAATAACGGTAGCGTGATATTCACCTTCGTAGTGTATATGTGTTCAAAAATCCCAAACATTTGTTACAGCGTAGTTTTTGAGACGCGCAGGTTCTGATTTTTTCGGAATTGGAAATCATGTTATAAGAAAATACAAGTTTTTAATGATGAAAAATTGGGACAAATGCCAGAAATCCTAACAACTTATAAATAATAATTTATTAACAGGCGAAATAATTGTTTCAAAAAAATTACTCCTAAATATATGTAAAGAAAATGTATTATATTGTTTTGACGAATTTTAATGGCAAATCTCTGCGGTAAAATCAGTAATTTTCTAACAAATCTATAAAAACTTTTTTTTTCTATTTTGAATTTAAGATTTAAGTTCAAGGATGAATGTAGAATCTGCTGTATCTTCGAATGACCTTAATGAAGATTCACCATAATCAATCGAAGAAAGATTGCAAGGATATTTTTTCATCGAGCACAAAATATATTTATTATTATTTCTTTAGGTTAGCAAAAAATGAACGTTTGAAATCAAAGTATATCTTCTACATCCTCCAGCGCGATCTATGTTAGTGCATCTTTTGTATTAGGACTGCGTCAGTTAATTCTTATCAACATTCATTATTTGACAACACTGCGGATTACAAAAGAGCACAAAGGAAACGATCGAAAAAAATGAAAAGAGATTCTACACTGAGTAATTTATCGCGAACATAAAAACCTTCGATTTAGTGACTGATGTTGAGCGTTCATGGGCATTAGCAAAAGTAGATGTCTGTATGCAGGCTTCCTGTCCTCGCATGCGTTTGTTCGTGTACGGCGGGAATGAGTTGAGCCATAAGGTAATACAGCTGGCAGAACATATTGCGAGACTGCGTGCAGAAGAGCATTTAATCAGTGAATTTCTTTGAACAGAGTACTGCTGCCGACCGCGAACTCTACGCGCTCTTCCGATATTGCTATACCTTCAAGAAACAACAACACTAACCCTATTCATCACACACAATTTGAGGTAATATCAGACAAAGTGCAACGGAATTTTTTTTTCACGAAATTGAGATTCAGTATTTCAGTCCTGAAAATTGAGCCAACCTGTGATTTGCCTCAGATGAAAACAGAAAGAGTATAATCATACAATGTGTGTTAAAATACAGTGTAAAGAAATACGCACTTGTGATGCATATGTCATTAATAGCCCTCATCTATATTTCGAGAAACTAAAGATGTCACTGTGAATAATATTGGAGAGAAGGTGTCATTGTTAGGAGCAATGAATCAATGAATAATTTTTAATTATCAAGTTTTCTGTCTTGGATACATGTTCTCAATCCACTCTAAATTCGGCATTGCAACGTTAGCAGGCGCACAGATGTTCCGGAAATGTGGCTAACTTTGGTACTTGCAACAAAATAAAAGAGCTGCAAAATTTAGCGAGAATCGTAGTAGAATCTCTCGAGGACTGTCCAAGAGGGCAAGACATTTCTTGAGCTTAAGGTCTCTATGGCCCACATGATGCATCTATTTTTATTTTTTATTTTTTTTCCGAGGGGAATCTGAAATGAAAGGATTGAAGCAATGAGTCACATGAAGCGCGAGGGCGCGTTAAACGTTAACTCGGACTTAGCTCTCTAGTCGGACTAAGCACCGACCGGAATTCGCTTGGCTAGATTGAGAGATATTCCGAAGATCGTCACGGTGTTGGATGGTGTGTATGGATAACGGAGGTCGGTGTGTGCGAGGGCCGGGTGGCTTTGGTGGTGGGGGGAAAGAGTTTTTCTGGTGGGGGCAGGCCTCTGCGTGCGGTCCCTTCTTCAACGGACCACCCAAGTAGACCGGCTTGTGCCGACTATACCTACACCTACACCTACACGCGTAGTCGCTCCTGCACCTACACACCTGCGCTTCACCCACTCTCTTCGATCTTGCGACGGCAGCCAGTCCCGCGACCGCGAAACCGCCGAATCGACGCGACGGATCTTATGAATGAAAGGGATAGATATGATATAGCTATGTGGCACTTAGCTTAGCGGCATTGACCAATTAGGAATATGTATTTTAAATCGTGCGGATCAATTAAGAGCAATATTGTGTTCGGATTGATTTTTCCTGTGGTAACAATGTTCTTACAAAATCATCAACATTTGTCAAATTTTAATTTTTCATACATTTCCTTTTTGTCTTTTTATCTTTTATCTTTCTCCAATCAAGAATCTCGACAAATGTATTACGACACCAGCCTACAAAGTATGTGCGCTTTGGAACCTGATTAGTTTCAGAACTGACGAAGTAAAGGGGGACATGAACGATCGAGACGAATCGAGATGGATGAGAGAATCTCACGAATCTTCCTCGGCGACGGATCCACCGACCTCCGGCGTCGAGAGACAGCGGAGAGAAGTTCAAAGGTCAACGGTGTAAACTCGGCGCCTTACTACCGGCAAGGTAACCGGGACTCGGTGCGTTATAAAGTCGCGTAACACCTGTTAAACGCGCCGCGCCTTCACTGTGCACGGAGCATAATTCAATTCGTTCGCTATAATGCTCGCGATTGATTTACAAGCCTGCATTTTTATTCGCGGCTCTTCCGGCTCATCCTTGACGCCAGTGCCAGTCATTAAAGAAAGATGGAAAATAAACGATACGACCAAGATCAACCAACCAGAACTTCGTCACGAGTGCAGATCCTCTGATGAATCTTCACTCATAAATACCATATCTTTTTGGCCAGACCCAGACAAAAAATCACTTGATACTACATTTACGATTAGTTATTTTCAAATACATTTTTGGAACTTATAGTTCCTTATGCGTCCATGGCTGTTCGGTTGCTTGGTTGGAATCAGCGGCAGACTCTGACCACATGGAATCAAAGGCAATCATGCATTCAGCGTACACCACGTCTGTTGAGTTTATTGATAATCAATATTTTTTGAAAGGGAAAAAAATTTGTTCACGTATTCAGAGGATTAATGAGAGAACAAGGAGAGGTTAGTGATTCGTGTAGCGCGGGAATCGCGTTAATGAGCCCTTAATTCTGGCATAGGGTAGAAATTTTTTGGATAAAGTGGTACTGCCAGCTTTACCCACCTATGAAGCCGTAAAGCTTAAGCGGTCTGCCAGCTGACTTGAACGATGTATACGATGGTACACGCACGTATGTGTATATGCATACTAAGGTACGTTGGAATCCCCGCCATCCATTTTCATATTCAATAGAAACAGCTCTAGTATTAGCATTCTAATTGCAATAATGAGCAATAATGCATCATCGACGTCAGTTGTCTCTACTCGAGACACGATCGCGAGCTAACCGACGGAAATGCATGACTCCCTTCTACCTAACTAAATCGCGTACGTGGCATGAATCGCTTAGTTAGTCTTCCGTCATTAGTGTAAGACGTATTTATGTCCAGAGCTAAACACAAAAATTGATGTATCCTTGTACTTACTTATTATTTTTCAACCAAATTTTCAAGTTTGACATAAGCGACATTGCTGGCATTTACAAAAAGGAACAGGATAAGAATCAGGAAATTAATTTTAGATCTAAATTAATTTATATAATAGAATTTCAATCGCCGTGTTATATTCTAGAGCAGGTACGTAAACTTTGAGGGACAACGTGACAAAATTTTATATCGAATCTCAAAAGACGAATAGATTTAATTACCCGTCCTTGGACAGTAAATAAAAAGTCAATAATGACATACACATTTTATTAGAGTTACTCAAAGGATCTACCGTATACGGAAAGTCATTATAGCTTAATTGCAACCTAACACTCTGCTGCAACAGTTGAGTGGCAGAAACTGCATTTATAAATTGCAACAACAGATTAAGGTCGTACCATCTGTTGCATACGCCACGCTTAATAAAATCGTTCAAATGTAATAAAACGATTAAACATTGTGAGATGATTAAAGATAATCTGTTTGAATAGTTCTCCAACTACCATCTATTATCAAATAATCAGTTTTCCTGTTGATATATTCTTCGCAACCTTTTTGAAGTAACCAAATGATTTTTAAGGTGACTGTCCCGAAGAATAAGTTACTAACAAATTTTTCCGAAAGCAGAGCGTATTAACCACATCATGCTTCGTTAGGAGTGTCGTATCTCCATTAACAAATAACACTGTTACAAATGTTCGAAATTTAACTTCACCTATTTTTTCTAGAGGTGCAGGCGTGAATGGAACCCGCGACTAGACGGAATGTGTCTAGAGCTCAGGCCTTAGCCCCCACGACCAACTGACCACTCTGTAAAATCTGTAGTATTAACTTTTAGGATTCAATTTACAAATTTAATAATTTAAGGAACAAGTGATTTTTATAATTGACATATGATATATAATTTTCCTACCTGATGTTCTCAACAAGATTCATTATTAATAACACAATAATCCAAACCGTCAATGAATGAAATACAAAACTAACCTAGAAATCATTTTCTGTATCTGGAATTTCTACCTCCAGCTTGCTTTTTCGGAACAAGTTTTACCTATACGTCATGTTTCAATCTTGATTGCTTTATTGTAGCGAACACATTCATCCAGATCTTTTTATTTCAAGTAAAATGTGAAGATTGAGCCATATCAGAAAGAACTATAATTTTCTTATAATTCAAAGTACACTAAACACGTAAAGTAAATTCAATAAACCATGCATATTTCTACCATTATTATTATTATTATTATTATTATTATTATTATTATTCATATTATTATTATTATTATTTTTATTATTATTATTATACCATTAGGACAAATCCCGTTTGGGGTAAGCGTAACTCGTTTACGCTTTATCATTGCAAACGAATTATTATTGTTTGAGTTTTCACACTGAGGAGGTCACTAGTCTCCTGCAGGAATCTGTTATATATATATATATATATATATATATTACACATTATAAATAGACCAAAAAAATACGAGTTATCAATAAAATCAATAATTTTTAAAATGAAATTTCAAGGCACGTATTTAAAGAGTAAATATAAGGTACTCGTCCTGGTATAATGAATAATCATGTAGCTTTGTCGACTAAAGATTCTTCTATATTGAAAATTGTGATTTTAACAAAAAGGAATATTGAAAACACATTTCTCGTGAAATGTTGGAAAAACAAACGCACATTTAGAAGAGCTATAAGCACAAGTTTATACGATTTTTTCCGAAAAACGTTGTTAGTTACTTATTTTTTGGGACAGCTGTCGATGTATGTATTTTTTATAACTTTCCCAAGCAAACAACTCTCTTTTTTGTATTTTGTTTATTTACACTGGGAGGAACCAGGCAATAAAAATCAATTGCAGTATTTATTCGATCGAAAGGGCCCTTGGTGATCGTGCATTGAATCTTCTTTTGAGGTTCACGAATCCAGAGCAGGTTTAATTGAAATGCGCAGCTCGTACGGCCAGCTCCTAATTACAGTAGTGATCGGCAAATTTTACTCATTGAAGGCTCCTTTCTCTCTCCTTTCTTTCTCTGTCCTCAGCATTTTTTATCGACTTGCGACTACTGCACGTGTCAAATCGGTCGTTGATTTACATACGACCTCTTCTTAATTTCTTACTCGAACTTAACTACCTGCTTTCTCTTACTTCGTTACAAAATAACTATATGAAGAAATTTTCGACGAAATCACATGTGAGAATTTGCAGTAATGAGAAACGTGTAATAAAAAAGCAATTTGAGGTTGCAGAAAATTTGTTTTTGGATCATTACATTATCATTTTTTGCTAAAAAATGTACCAGCAAGTGCTTATTAACAAAGACGCTAAAAGTAGACTTTGAGATTCTGAAAGTACAAATATAATTAGGTGGAATAAAATGCAGTCAATAAAGCTGTCAATGTTAGTTCTTGTCAGAGTTATAACTCTGCAATTGGCTAAATCGCTTTTGAAATGGTAAACAGTGCCGTTTGGTTTCGACCGTCAGGAATCTATTAAACGATAATTTAATTGCTCGAGACGAAATAAGCTTCGGTCGTTTGTACTCGTGACAATGGACTATTAAATAATTTTCAGCACGTCAAATTTGATAAGTACCAGTGGCAAGATCATAGCCAAAAGAGGGATTTAAATCAATTATTTTCACATGATGAAATTCGGATTGTCATCCGGAATCTTGAATTACTAAATGCAATTAATTTGATGCCTTCAAAATATTTTTCTGCTTTCTTCTGTTAGTAGAAATATTCTATATAATAGTTGTTATTTCATCGTCTGAAGAAGTCGATTCATCAGGTTGTATTTCAATTTAAATGAATTATGAATGAGCGTAAATAAATGGAAGAAGATTGTTTCTAGGTTGTAGATGATTCTAGAAGAAGATATATGAGTGTTATTTGGTGAGAGGGTAAAAGTGCAATGAAAATGTAGTAGTAATAAAGCGTTGCTATTGGAAAATAGGGAACATTATTCTTGAAGTCAGAAAAAAATGTATAGACATTAAACATATGATTTTATTTCCACATTTCAAGAATGATACTTACTACATACTTTCTCATATCTTTGTACAATATTTCAATTTTCAATGAGATTTTTACTCAATGTATAATTCCTTTGATTGTAAAAAGCCTGATTCTTTGTGAATTTTGCTATACTTTGAAGGGGTAAGAAAGAGATAGAGAAAAACTCAGGAAAAGATTCTGTTGATTCAAAAAAATTTTGGTTCATCCTAAAATATGGTTATGATATCATCAACAAAATATTACGTTGATCCAAGAAAATTTTCTATTTAGTAAAATTTGCTTCATTACATCATATCTTTTAGTTTAATCAAGCAAATGTTTTGTTGATCGAAGGGAATATTTTGGTTTATTCAGGTTACGTTTTGGTTTTCCTGAGGAAAGATGTCGTTCGATTCAACCAAAACATTTGGTTCATCTGACAATAAAGCATCTCTCACAATGTACATTGTGAATGACTTACCTCTAAATTGTATCATCTTGTGCTAATTATTTATTTAGTAGTTTATTGTACTACTTACTAAATTTTTTGAAACGAGACATTTCCACGTCAAACTACTTGAAATATATACGAATTGTGTTAGATCCTTCGATTAGTTGGTTCAAGAAATCGTATTGCTGATTTGTGAAAAACTTATTAATTACACAATCTTATATAGGTATGTGATCGGACAGATTTACATGACCCCCCCCCCCTCTCTCTCTCTCTTTTTTTTTACAGAAAACCGTTTTGATTTATTATTTTGTATGAATAAAGTTGGAAATAATTTGAAGAAAATGTACAATTGTTGAGTCCTGATTCAATTCTGTTTCCTGATTATATTTTGAAAATCATCCCCGAATGCAAGTGCATTACTTGTCATGTTTTTTTTTTTGTTGAATGAAACGTTTTTTCGGCTTGATTCTAGTTAAATAATTTCTCAATGAAATGGTAGATTTAACCAAGCGGTTTTGTTCAATCAATAGAACATTTTCTAAAAACAACGATTCAAACAGGAGCCTAAAGCAAACAAATAAAGCAAACAAAAATGTTCCTAACCTAACTCTAATGTTTTCTGAAATCAACGAATTGCGGTCAACAACACGACTTTGTTGAATGAAGAGAATTGTTGAGTCGAAGGTTATCAAACGAGCAACAAAACACCACTCTTAAGTTCGTACGCTAGCTGCGCCTCAGCATTCGTCCGATCGTCCCGTTAATATCGCGAAATTAAAACCCCATAATTTATGGTCCGTTTGAAGTAAACGACGACCTGGTGCTATCTCCTGAATTATGGCCCCCTTAACTAGACTTGAGTTACGAGTTACGACGAGCTGCGGTGCGACCCGTCCTCCTATGACTGCTCTTTGAGTTGTTTCATCTTCCTGTGCCCTTTCTTACTCTCCAAGCATTTCCGTCTTTCTGCTACCAACACTTCAAAAATTGCCGGTTCCCATTACCAATTCTTTTTTAACCGCCTTCGAAGAAAAATATTTTTGTCTACTTTTCATGGTAAGCTTCAGAAGATTGCTGTGTAAATTGGATCTATACGTCTTTTAGGTGACATGAAAAAGACTAAAAATGAATTGAAACATTATTACAACTCGTATACTTGCGAGTTCTCGAGGAGCTTTCTAGTTCAGCGTTCCAGAAGAAAATGTTTTCGAAAATATGTACCTTTTTAGAATGTTCAGATTAACACAAGTAATTGGATTGTTTCAGTTAAGACTTGAGGCGTAAATCTTTGAATGAATAGTAGAAAAAACTTTGATATTCAAATTGATTTCGGGGTTTGTTTGGGAATTTGAAGGCCTACTAAGCGCCACTTGAGAATTCCTTTGATCCTATATCCGTAATCGTTCCGATGCAGCTACCGTTCGATCATAAATTTCCAGAACCTGGTTTCTGGAGCCTATCTCGAGAAAAAGGTACCTCGCCACCTGTTCGAGCCTACCTAGAGGCTTTAGGTAGATAATAAGAGTTCGTGTAAGTGGCGTTCGATACATCGTGAACTGAACTTTGAACGATGTCCGAGAAGACAGTAACCGGTCGTTCTCTCCGGCGTTAAAAGAAGTAAAAGAGATCCAACTGTGGAAACAAGGGAGGAGATCTGATGATCACCAAATGAGTCACGTCCATTTATGTCATCACCCGCAAGACATCTGACCCATCTTATTCCTCACCGGGGATTGAAACACTTTCGTTTCTTTCATTCATCAGAAAAAATCCCAAATATCATCTCAAATACCATTAGAACAATCTTAAAGCCTTGTTTTCACCGACTTCAAGCAAAAGGAGGAGGTTCTGTATTCGACCTGAATGTTCTTTTTTTTTATGTATGTTCGCGCATATCTCTGGAATGGCTAAACTGATTTTTTTGGGGTTGGTTTCATTTGAAAGGGTTTTTTCTGCGGTTAGTCCCATCTTATTTTCAAGTCATTCGCAATTGTTTATAGAAAATATTTAAACAAATTGAAAGGCCATCGGTCGCACGCTCGAGTCCGAACGGTGACGTTACGAGTCAAAATCAGAAGTCCGAATTTGGAAAAATGAAAAATACTGTTCGATAGCTTTTGAAAAATAAAATGCATGTACCCGTTATAACTTTTTTCGTAAACATTATAGTTTCCGTTAAAAAAAATAAAAACTGATGATTTATTAATCGAAAAATCCATGTTTTTTAAAACTTACATCGCCGCTGAACACTCATTTTTCAACGTATCACATAAATTTTTTTTACTTTTGTTCAGAAAGGTCTAGCGTTGAACGTAGTATACAAAATTTATCAAAAGTTAATATTAATTGAATGTTTTTCTAATCCGAATTAAAAACCATGTTTTTCGACGTTCGGGTTGAAAATGTATCTAAGGAATTTTCGTTTTTAACAGGGTATTCACGCTTGTCATATAAAACCCAGCGAGTTGAACACAAACAAGCAGCAAGATGTGATAGAACTTTGCACGTGTGAGCTCAGCAGTATGTCGTACTAGCAAAATTCAATCACATCACGCTGCACGTTTGTGTTCAATTCGCTGGGTTTTATATAAAGAATAGTTTAAGGGAGCTCAAAATTTCCGGAAAGTTCAAAAATACACTTAAGATGATGACAAGCGTGAATACCCTATTGAAAACGAAAATTCCCTCAGAACGTTTTCAACGCGAACGTCGAGCGTCGAATCAAAGGGGTGTAGTTTTAGACGGAAACGACATTAGGCTAGGTAGTACCATAAAACTATAAACTCTGTGAGAAACGGAGAATGGTCATTTGTACCATTCTTGATGGAAAAGTTGATTTCATTATGTTTGCACATTATAACAGAAAACATTTACCATTTCATTCGAAGTTTTTACTTTAAAATTCCTTATAATGTTGTATTTACAGTGTGATTAGTTGATTTGATAGAGATGATTGTCTTCATTCATACCAAACAAAAAAAAATAACATAAGGAAGTAAAATAAACTTTAGCTCCATTCAGAGCACGAAAAAAAAATGAAATAGAAAAGTTTTCTTTTAAAAAGACTGACTTCAAAAAAAAGTTAAATAAAAAATAAAGTTAAAAAAAATAAAGTAAAAGAATGATAACTAAAAAAAGTTTAAAAACCATAGTAACCAATGAGAATGATTTAAAAAATAGTAATTAAAAATTAGAAAATAATAAATTCAATAATGACAGTTTTGACTACAAGCTGATACTTTTAGAATGCCTCCATATTATTTGCACCAAAAAAATGATTGTTTAAATCTCGCTTTTTTTTTAAGTCGACGCCGTATGAATGAACACTGATGCCGGACGAATAGACTGATCATT
>WSXT02069832.1:0-12348 GCA_011762715.2 Neuroterus valhalla | reverse complement strand
CCTAACCTATGTCCAGGTGCTCGGCGCTGGGGGCCTCATGGAACAAAAAGGTGGACAGTGGGGGGGTGGGGGGGGGGGGGGGGGGGTCAAATTTTACACAAATCTAATACCTTCTCTGATGAGAATGTAAAAAATAGGAATTCCTAAAATAAAATTTATGGATCGATTTTGTCACAATAAAAATTTAAAACTAATTTTACAAAATAGCACTCATGAAATGAAGATTCTGTAACAACAAAAAAACAATGATTCACGATCTTAATTATGTTCTTTTGTCCTAATAGTTGATGTTTCACTCAGAATATTTTGATCAGATAATATGTAGTTTTGCCCAAAAAGATGATTCCTCAGACAGATAAGGAAGATGATTTTCCGTTAAACAACAAACTTTTCATTTGAAACAGAATAATTTTCAAATGAAACTATAATAAAGGCTTCTCTAACCAAAAATTGATGACTCTCCAACAAAAAATGGAGCTGTAGTCTTTTCAACCAAAGGAAGATGGATTCCTCATTGGGTTTTGCGGTATCAATTTGGAGCTGATTATTGTGTAAGTTGTTTTTATTTGTCCGCAAACGTTTGGTTTACACTTTTGTCTTTTTGGGATTAATATTCTTAATTGTTCTAAACATCTAGAAACTCCAAACTGAAGAAAAATTTTTGACATGGATATTTAAAATAAGAAACAATAAAAGCAGGAAGAGAAGGATTTCAAGTTGCTCAGAGCGAAATACACAGAGCTATTATTTGCTATTGTTAGGTGACAAACCTTGTTTAACTTGTCGAGGAAATCAAAGTGGTGGGTAAACTTCAATATTTCTTCTTGCATCCACTATTGGCAGACCAAAATAGGTACCTGGGACACCTATTGAACGAAGACCCTAAATTTCATCTATTGATCCTTTCTGCATTGAAAAATTATAAAAATGTGAAAATCCCTATGTCACAATTAGTGGCTACCACGACCCAATGAACCGAAAGGTCTATCAGAACTCTTCTCCTCAAGTCTCGCAATGATGCTGCGGTTCATCGAAACGTAATAAATCGCTTTTTTCCCAGACTTCTGTATTGTATATTCAGCATATTTGACTCTTTTTGGTGTTTTCTTTCCGTTTAAAATTATCTTTCCTTAATTACTTACATTGTACGTACCTTCTACTTGTAGATGAATCTGAGGAATTATTATATTTTTCGGAAAATGATTAATCCTGGAATGATCATGCCAATTTTAATGAGCTTGATTCGTATTCTTATCGGGTTGTATCTTCTGCTTTAATCGAAACAGGAAATATAAGAGAGTTTGTAGGAAGTAAACAGGAAAGAAGCTTCTGTTGCAGTAACTTTCGCTTTAATACTTCTTTTGAGGCATGATTACAAAAAAAAGTTTATGCGCTACTGAATGGTTATTTTTTACGAACAAAAAAAGCATATTGTTCGCCGACAATTAACTTCTGTTACGAAGCGGTGGAAGCCACTCTATTCCTGATTTGAATTTACCTAATGAGATTCAGCTAATTACAATAGTTGGTATTTATACAACTACCTTATGAAATGACACTTAGTTTTTGTACAGATGTATCCCCCAAAAAAAACTTTGCAAAAGGAGATTTGGGAAGGTAAGAGAAATTTCGTTATAAAGCACTTAAAAAAAACAAAGGTCGCGTACGCTCAGTTAACAATCGTCTTCAAAGGTATGTCAAAGGATATTGATGTTTCGTGAATCAGAAAAAGGAAAACAACATGAAATAAATAATATTTTACCTATTCCTCTTCATAAACTGGATTAAATAGAATGCGGTTGACCTTCAGCATTGCAATTTATTACTATACTTTGTTAGAAAGAAAAACACTTTTATCTTTTGTCTCCAGTTACTATCAACAAAGGCACATCGAGTCTCTCATCTGCTTGCTTTTCATTAAAGTTACCAATTTAACGATAAATGATTCGAAAAGGGGTGGAGCTTTCGAAATTGATAAAATATGTGTTAATCGTAAGATTTTAATAGATTCGAGAAAATTAATAAAAGTTATAAAAGCGGGCAGATGAGAGACTTGATATGCCTGTGTCAATAGAAACTGGAGACAAAAGATAAAAGTTATATTCTTTCTAACAAGGTATGTAAATACTGTGTGGTGACGAAGATCCAATGCATCATATATGATCCAGCTCATGAAGAGAAATAGATAAAATATTATTTATTTCATGTTGTTTTCCTTTTTATATTTTACGAAAATATCAATATACTTTAACATACCTTTGAAGACGATTCTCAACTGAGCAAACGCGACGGATCTGGGTTTTTTTAAAGGTCTTTATTACGAAATTTCTCTCACCTTCTCAAATTTCCTCCTGGAAAGTTTTTTTGCGGGATCTGGATATTTTTTGGAACACAAACACACAAATGTTCTCGTTATGAGACCCCTGAACCCGAAGAAAAGATTTTTACGAACCTGTCTGACTGCATGCATGTATTTTTGTATGGATGTATGCATGTATATATGTATATATGTTTTTTTGTTAGCTATTTTCAATAAAAATTCAAAAAGGAAGAGCATAATGAACAAATTGTTGACCCCATTTTTTTCAAGACCTAAAAATCGTAAGTACGGCTTTCTATAGTAAGTAATATGTGGAACAATTATCCTTATGATTTTTTCGATTGAAACAAAAATGTCTGAGTGATGGCATCTTCAAAATTCAAAAATATAAAGAAAAATGAGAATTTTTAGCCAAACAACGAAGATATGAGAGAAAGTCAAATGAAGAAAGAAATGTTTTTTTTTTGGAGCCCTCAAAGATGATCTTTACAACCTCTTGAATTTCCTCAAAAAATAAAAAATTCAAATTTTTGCTGCAAGAAAAATGATGAAAAATATAAAGTTCCATTTATTGGTCAAACTGTGCAAGGTACAAAAAACAGAGATGAATAAAAATTGATCAAATAATAAGGATCTACGAATTTGATAAAATTTACTTTTTGACAGGATAAGTCGTTTCTCCTCCATTCATGAAAAACCATATTAGAAATGAAAGAATGCAACTTTTGGACCATTGACACAAGCTCTGGAAAAAACAAATATACACAAGTTCCCTACCAGAAAGATATCTTTAAATTTGTTATCATTCTTCCCATTGGACCCGAAGCTTTTGTTTCAATCGTAAAAACGAAATTGAACATTAGAAAATTAAATTTTTGAAAAAGTACACAACCTTTGAAAAAAAAGCAGCAACAAAATCTCTCTTCCGTTTTGGAAAAATGTTGATCGAGTGCGCAGCACGAGACACGCGATGAGAATGTACTCTTTAGAGCCAAAGGAGTTTTAATAAAAATTAATTCGTAGTCATCAATTTGAACTTGTTGATATTCTGCTTTTGCGTTTCGAAAGCTTTATATTAAAATGTGATGAAGTAAAAAGACCGAGCGTGGAGCGCGAAACTAGTTCATCATCGAGAGCAAAGCGTGAGATGCGACAGACGCGCCCTAGGCGTGCTCAACCTTTCGAGCGAAGCGCGCGATAAGAATGTGCTCGCACAGCGTGAAGATTTTACATTATTTAGATAAATCATCGCAGGATAGATTTAATCCTAATTCATGAATTATCATAAATTTCATGAATTATCACAAACCGTATAAATCATCACAAACCTCATAAATTACCACGAGTTTCAAAAATTTTCAAAAATTTTATGAAAATCTCAAATTTTATAAATTTTAATAAATGTCATAATTTTCCCGAAGTTCCCACAATTCTCATTAATTTTCTTAATCTAGATAAATAATCATAATTCTCGAAATTTCCTGAAGCCCGTAACAAGAAGAGAGTTTAAACCGATATTCCAACTAGTTTGATTGAAAATTACTTTTACACACACAAATTATTTTACGATCAGAGTTACAAAACAGCAGAGCTACTTTGGAAGTTACTTCTGTGTTTGGAAGCAGGATTTAATAATTCCAACAAGGAAAATTATCCACCCTCACGGTAGTTTGCATATTTTGTATAATTAAATCATGAGGAGAGTTAACGTTCTTTCATTTCAAGATTCAAATCTTTCAAAATTCATTGAAAACTTAATGATTTCTTCAGAAACACATAAAGTTAGCTCATGACAAGCTATCACGTGAAAATCCCTATAAATAATAAAAGTAAAACTCGAAAACAACTTAAACGACTTCCAGAGCGGTAAAAGATTGTGTATCAAAAATACACCTACTCTATATAACGTTTGCAATATTGTTTTCATGTAACTGTACTTCCACAGAACTTCCTTTAGTAGTAACAATATACTCTTCAATACTAAAATTCAGATTTTTCCAGACTACAAATTCTTCCCACAGATTAAATGAATCTCCACTTAGTATTCTATTCAGCCATCTATTCTCATAACAACAAAAGATGGCGCCTTCATTTGTTATGCCTCATTTCCGTACTCCTTTTCTCAAGTCCCGAAGCTCAACTAAAAAGGTACAAGTCTGCACATTGTAAGAAACGTCGAAGCAGTTCATGGCGGAGAATAGTACTTCTCGGTAGCATCTATATAAATACTTCTCTACCACAAATTCTTAAACGATTCTCAAGACAAGAATCCTTAGTCTGAACTGGTACCAGACCCCATGTTTTGAAATGCCCTATTTTCAAAGAAGTAGCTACTGGAGATAAGGAACACTTCACTCATGTTATAAAGCTTCGCTTATCAATTACAACAATGTATTAGGTCGAGTCTGATGTCGAAACTTGTTAGCTGATTGAGGAACAAAAGATGCGATAGCGGTTAGCAGGAGGAAAGATAAGTGCAACATTTTCTAAGCCTCTTCTCAGAAAATATATCAGGAAAGTCTAAGTAACCAGAAATTGTGTAAGAATATGATGTTGTGAGAAGGTTATTTTATAGGTATATAATTTCTCTTGTGATTTTAGTTTCCTCAATTATATATTCGAAGTGGTTATTCTTGTCGTATTAAAAGTCTTAGATAAAAAACATCGAATGATCGTCTACCAGAAATGAACACATGTTCAAAACATCGTGAACCTCTAAGAGGATGAAAGCATTCTGAAAGGTGATAAGATCACAATCAGCGGAGGTCGAATTCCTGGTACTCGGACTTTTGCGCTTTCCGAAATTGTAACGAGATCGTTCGAGATGCCTCAGGTTACGCCCCAAAGGGTTTATCTTAATGTAATCTGGATCGGAAATTCGCTCGTGCTCAGCTTTCGCGGTCAAGATGAAGTCGGATGATGCTTTCAAGTCGCCGCACTCGGTAAAATCGCAGCCCTTATCGCAAGATCGAATATGACCCTCGACCTCCTCGTCGCGTATTGGCGGCGTATTGCATATCCCACCAAGTGAGAACCTATTGTCCAATGAAATCCTAAGGTTATACTGATAATTGCGAAAAACTCTTTTAAACATAAAGCTGAGGGAATTATAATTTAGATTTTTTCCTTAGTAAAGAAAAGGGTGTTATTTTCGAGTAGAGAATAGTTTGAATCTAATCATTCGAGTGAATCGCTGAAGCTCTTTTGAAGCTGAAACTTCCAAAAACATGTTTTTCTATGGGAATGGATCTAAGGTTCGCGGGTGCCATCAGCGTACGTTTGCTTTCCGATCGAAGCCCAATAATCAATACTTCAGACCTTTTGCCTACAGGATTTTTTACTTTGTCTGGTTTTTCAAATCATACCTTTTCATTTTTTTTTACTTTTCCTCCAAAATGTGGAACCAATAATATATTATAATTAATTATAGCAAGTGACACGCTAAAAAGAAAGGGCGTACTTATATAAGCATTCGAAACTCTATGTTTCCGCCGCATGTTCCAATGACACTCATTACTTTTATATAATTATTTGAGAAACGTTAATATTCAGTATTTGTACAGCAACTTCGTTTCTTCCGCGTGTCACTTGACACGTCCACTTTTTTCCATCAGCTTTTGTACATTCAAAATCGTTCTTAATTATTAGCCCAACGAAACGATAATGAAACATATCAAAAATGGTGAAAATAGTCCGATTTTTGCAAGTCGAACTTTTTTGTAAAGCTAATAACAACAGTATATCAAATGTGTAAACAATGGTTGAAAATTTTGCGAAATGCAAAAAGCTGCATTTGTGTGAAATCTATAGGTCGTAAAAGATGCACGTAAAATTTTTTACCGGTGTCATATATCTCTCCCTACACTCTCAAATCTAGCGCATTGATCAATCAAGGTATCATTTGTCAATTCTAGTGGGAGTGTACTACGATCGCTAACGCTTCTCTTTCATATCGCAGTAGGTCGTAAACGATGCTCGTAAAAATCTCAACCTTTGTCATATTCTAAAGTCAATAACGCTCTTCAGCGTCACGGTAGCAAGATATTTTTTGCGTATTAGGTCTCTACCCACGTATTCTCTCTACCTCCGTATAAGGAACTTCAATTCAATTATAGTGATAGAAAGAGAGGAAAAATCGAGTAATTTGCCCTGTCTTCTACTAAGGATAAAAATTTTTTCTTATCATAAGGAGCTCGAGATTGTGCACAAGAAGTGAAAGCTCAAGTTAGTGTATTTAATCACATAACCTTAAAAACTTAACATAACGAAAAATACCAATTCAATGTTAAAGTTTGCGTCGTTTCGTGAAAATAAATTTGCATTTTCTAAATAGTATAGTATTTTGAACAAGTAAGAAAAACTGTTCGTTAGCCAGCTGTTTTGGATAAACATTCAAAAAGTTGGAGCATTTTGAAAATTTTTGATACCATTTTTTTTAAGACTGAAAAATCCTAAGTACAACCTTTTATAGTAAGAAATAATTGGAATAATTTTTCCTTATGATTTTTTTTAATGAAAATAAAATTGTCAGAGTTATGGCATTTTCAAAATTTGAATATACTAAAAAACGAGAATTTTCAGCCAAGCAACGCTAGTAAACTTTATCACCCTAGGAGTGTTAGATCTATTATGTTCAGATAGTAAAAATTAAAATCTCTGATAAACAAAACAACTATTTCCTGATCATAAAAACGTCTTTCTCTTAAAATCAAATCTACTGTCTCTTTTAGTCAAAACAATTATTCTTCATAATTGAAGCGACCATCCTAGATATTCAAATCTCAATAAGATGTTGCCAACAAGGCACTGCTCAAATTACACGTCATATTACGATTTTGAATGGTGATGTCAGAAGTAACTGAAATCGACAAAGCTTTAACTTCAGCGTGTCATTTGTGAAGGACGGTGGAGAATAATCAGTCGGTGATGCTAACGGACTGCGCTCTTTCTAACGTCCACGTGCAACACACAAATAAGAGATGGTTGACTTGACCATTTCAGAGCGTCAATTTGGTAAAGCTGACTATCTCAGATAGTGAGCTTAACCCTTCCTGATGGTCAAAATGAGTAAAATGAAGATATTTGACTACACTACATTTTTCTCCGTATGCTTTTGAGCGTAGTTTGCGCCGAACAGTTACAAGTTTAGCGCTAAAACTTTAATACTTAAAACTTTGAGGTAATAAAAACAAGGTCTTATTAGATTGATGGAAAAAATACGTATCTAAAAAGCCTTTCCTGATAAGATAGACAAAGTCTCACCCCGTCTTTTGGAATAAAACATTTGTTAGTATTAGTAGCTGAATGATTTTATTCAGTTCTATGAATAATTTCTACACATTTGTTTCATGTGCAAAATGTGAGATATCAAAGTGCTATCTCTGAATCAAACAAAAGGGGAGAATCAAGCTGAGATCCATGTGGATCCGCTGAATAACACTGCGGTACAGAATGTCGGAAATTACAGGGTATTATCCGCAAGCAGCGCGAGGATATGAGATTCGAGGAAGATAGTCCAACGGGTCCGTTCGGATCAGTCGGCAACATAGAGCACACGTTTATAAAGTCGATTTTAATAGCGGTTTCATCACAATTATGAGGCTTCTCAAATGAGGTCCGGTACTCATTACCTCGCTTAACTAGAACTAATTGCTACGTTTTGCAGTTGCTTGCAAAAATTCCAAAGGAAAGGGCACCATTCACAACTTCCTTATTGTTCATTAGGATCGCTGGTACACATTGTTGCTCGAATTTTATTGCATGCGATATGTATAGTATTTAGAAATCGTTCAAGAGTTACGTCACTCTTCCAGGGGGGAACGGGGATGACCGATTTTGTGCTAATTTATTACGGAGGGGGTAGAATGGTTTTATATGACATCACGCGCAGAAAACATGAATGTTGATATCATTTACTGCATGAAATAAAAATTTGTACTCTTGTCCTATCATATCGCCCAGACCGTTGCACCGATCGACTTGAAAATGAATACACTTGTAGATTAGGCGATGAAAATGGTCCCTGCAGCAATTCGAATCGAAAATTTGTAACAGTTTTCGTTGAATAAATCATGCAAGATAGCATAGACTGCTTCTATGAACATCAAAGTATCTTAGGAAATACGCATCCTACGAAGAAAATGTCTTCAATAAAAACTTTTCATTTCCGAAAGAAAAGAAGCGATCCCGAAAAAAATTACTTCACCCCCTAGGAGGAGAGGGGACATTGAAATTGCAGAAGAGAACCTATGTGTCGTTTTGCAGATCCCGATTCTTTATCGAAAGAAACATAGGCTTTATTTGAAATTTTTTTCTGATTTGCTCCATGTAGCTCTGCAGAGGTATGGACATCTGAATCGCTAATGGATGACAGTTTTTATTTTATTAATGATGCAAAATGGCATTGACTGTATATTGAGACATCGAAATATATCAACAAATACAAATTCCACGAAAAAAATATCTTACATGAAAACTTTGAATTTTCAAGGGAGAAAAGCAACCGTGTAGAAATTCGCCCCACTCCTCACGCCCTAGAGGCAGGATGGGCAACATCAAAATTTCAAATAGGAACCTATTCTTTATTGCAGATCCATAATCTCTAGCAAAGAATACGTATGTTCCATTTTGATATTTGTTTCCGATTCGCGTCAGATGGCGCTGGATACGTTTCCATTCGAAATTTCGAAGTTACCTCCAACCTCCTCCTCCTTCCACTCACAGAGGAAGGTGTAGGGTAAATTTCTTCGATGTCTTTTCTCCCCGCATAAAATATAAAGTCTGTATTACCGAAATTATTTTCGAGAGACGCGTATTTCTTGAGATATTTCGATTTCTGAAGATAAAAGAAGTCACTGTATATGGATAGATATGCGAAACTAGAACCGCAAACCACTGCATGAACATGCCGAAGTTTGGCAGGAGGAAAAATACAAAGTTTTATGGGAGCAAAGAAGCATAATTATTTCGGAATTCTGTTAAATTTAGGTTTATATGAACAATTTAATTCTTAAATAAACTGTGACCTCAAGTGTTAGACAATCTTCTACTGCCAAGTCCTTCAGCTATCTGAAAATACTATCGTTTCCCATTCTATGAGGAATCTATTCTCTCTTGAGGGCTTCAAGGATATGAAGTTACTATGCGTTGGTATTTTCTCAAACATGAGATTCAGGGTTCTTCCTATGGAAATGGGACTTGTACTTCTAATCTAACGTGAGAAGGTCGCATGCCTTTACTTTCGAATCGTTTCTGTCAACAGAATCATGTTATAATCTTTAGGTCCCGATTTCAATTTTCGAGGTGCCAAATTCTGCAAACAGATTTATTTTTCCTAAAAAAGGTTGAACATATTTTTTAGATCTGTCAGCTGCGCGGGCACATTGTCACCGCGCATTGCGCGCGCAAGTTCGAGCGTGCCTAGGGCACGCGTCTATCAAATTTCGCGCTTCGAGTTCAATAATGAATTCACCCCATGCTTCGCGATCAGTCTTTGTACTTCCCTATATTTGTGCATAGATCATTCTGGAATTTGATGATATCACGTCCAGTCTTTCTTATTGATGCTTCTTGGGTTTAAACGAATACATTTTCATCACGTGTGTCGTGCTTCGCACTTGATTCAAATTTTTCCAAAACGTCTAAATACATGATAAATGTATATTACAGCAATTTGTATACTTTGATCCGGGATTGCTGGATCAGATGATGCAGAACGAAGCATGAGTTTTATTTTTTAAGATTCATTCAATATTTGTTATGTTAGAACAAATCATAATGAGCATCGATTTTTAAATCAATTTCAACTGTCTTGTTCTTCTTTAAGTTACAATTAATATATCTTTACAAAGTAAGCAATTTTTCATTCCAACTTTTCTTCGTATCTCGTATATTTTTGTTGGAAACTTGCCTTTTTTTTGAAATGTTGTTTTTCATGAATGAACGAAAACTATGCTTCTCATGCAAAAAAAGTTAGGAACATTGCACGTTTATTTCAAAAAAACCATTTCGACTTTGAACATTATTTCTGATCTAATTCAGTTCAGCCGCGAAATTCATTTTCAATAACATTTTTCCTAATGAAACCAGAACTATGCGCTCTATAAAAGAAAGATCAGAATCAAAATTTTAGATCATTTCAAAGTGAACAATTTTGTTCCTAAACATTTTTTCCCTATATTTTATGGTTCGGCCACAAAATGTATTTTTTATTTTAATATTTTTTCTACAAATTAAACTAAAACCACGTATTCCGTCGAAAAACGCTTGTCGACAAATTTGCAGAACTTTTTTAGGCGAACAGTTCTTTATTCTATTTTTTTCGTACCTCCCATAGGTTAATCGGAAAATGGAATTTTGTATTTTTTTAATTTCTTATTCCTATGGATGAAAACGCTACCGTTGGTTCAAAAAGGCTAGTTAACGAACTTGATCTTTTTTCTGTCCTTCAAAACGTAGGCCAAAGTGCAGTGCAATCCGATTAGTCTTTCAAAAGTTATGCGATTTGCAGACGATGAAAAAAACGACAACGGACAGGCAGACAGACATCAACGTGAAACCTGTTGCTTTTTCATTCAGACTATCTCGAAATGTATAAAAAATGTATAAAAAAAAATCTGCCCGCTGCGCAGGCACATTCTCATCGCACGCAAGTTTAGGCGCGCCTAGGGCACGCATCTCGCGCTTTGCACTTGATGGTTATCTCACCTCGCACTTGATGGTAATCTCAACTCGCGCTCCGCGCTCGGCCTTTTTACCTCCCTACAGTTTTATATAGAGCTTGTGAACTCAAAAGCGAAGTGTCGATTACTTCAATTTGATGAGTGTGAATTCTCTTTTCCTAAAGCTTCTTCAGCTTTAGCGAAAACAGTCTTATCGCGTGTCTCGCGCTGCGCACTCGATCAAGGTATTCCAAAGCGGTAGAGAAGTTTTGTTGAATAATTTTTTCCACATGTTCGGTAGTTTTCTTAGAAATTCAATTCTTCAATTTTTGATTTCACTTTTTACCAATGAAACAAAAACTACTCGTCCGATGGTAAAAACTATAACAAAAAGTGTATTATTTGATATTTATGGTAAATTTTCCTGATTGAAATGAATTAATTTTATGGATTTTTATGAAAGAAGCAAAAACCACTTGTCCTATCGAAAAGTGAATTTTTCCAAATTTGAAGATCATTTTCTGGTGCACAAGTTTAGTTCATGTATATTTTCCCGAAGCTTGCGTGGTTTGACCAATAAATGAATCTTTCTATTTTTCATTATTATTTTTGCGACCAAAATTGGAATTTTTATTTGTTCGATAAACTCTAAAACTTGTGAAGATCATCCTGGAGGGCTCCCAAAAAGAAAATTTTTTGTCTTGCAATTTTTCCGAAAATCTTGCGTGGTTTGGCTAAAAATTCTCATTCACGTTTATATTTCCGAATTTTGAAAATGCCACAACTCTGACAATTTTGTTCTTATCAAAAAAATCATAAGGATAAATTGTTTCACTTTTAACCTTGTAAAAGAAGCGGTACTTACAATTTTTGAGTCTTGGAAAAAAAATTCAAAAATTTTTTCAAAATTATCCTCCTCTCTTAATTTGATCCGCAACAGATGGTTAACGAACTCGACTTGTACTTTTGGTCCCTCAAAATGGGTGCTAGAGCACGATCGAATACGATCATTCTTTTGAAAGTAATCAAGTGTACAGATTATTTTTTTTTATTTTTTGTGCGATCAAAATGGGAATTTTCGATTTTTTGTATAAATCCAAGAAGTTGTAGTCACCATCATGTATGGCTTCCAAGAAGAAACATTTTTTCTCTCTGACTTTCTTTTCAATCTTTCTTTATTTGGCTGAAAATTCTTATTTTCGTTTATATTTTTAAGTTTTGAAATTGCAAAACCCTGACAATTTGGTTTTTATCAAGAAAAATCATGAGTATGAACTGTTTTATTTTTTACCTTCTACGAGAAACCGTTTTTACAATTTTCGAGTCTTGAAAGATAAGTGAAAAAAAATTGTCAAAAGCCCCCCCCCC
>WSXT02069821.1:0-12348 GCA_011762715.2 Neuroterus valhalla | reverse complement strand
CCGCACCAAACGTTCACTGTGTCAGTCAACATTCACGCGGGAAACGGAAGTCCTAAAACAAATTTTAAAATTATCTTTCTAGTTATAGAAACTACAAATTTATGCTTTTTATATTGAAGATTCCAAATTGAAAACATTGAAAATCTAAATCAAAAAGGAATTTTTCTAAATCTAACTAGAGTTTCAGAATAAACTATTCATTATACATTCATGTAAAATTTTTTCCTCATTTTTAAGTCTAAAGAATAGAATGTGCCCAAAAAACAGGAAATACCCCAAAGGTCAGTTCTACCCAAGCCGGGCAGTTCAAAATTAAAATGGGCAGTTCTAAAAGTCAAAATGGGTAGTTCTAACATATTGCTCCCATTCACTTTACAAAATTAAACATCAAATCGCAGCCTAATTGATCTGAAAATACTATAGCATAACAATATTCGACCAAAACTAATATTTTTATATGCTTGTTCGTACAGTTTTTCATTTTATATTGTTTTCTTAAGCATTATTGGTATTCATTTCCGTATAAATGCAACATATCTGGAAAGCAAATACCTTTTTTTGAGCATTTGCTTACTATCAGGTTGGGCAGTTCTAAATTTTGCTTAGGCCATGCCTAAAAATAATCATTATTTATGCCACTCTAACCTAAAAATCCCAACTTTGACATGATTTTTCCGGATGTTGTGGCATAAAGTACTGTTTGATACTTGGTGCGCTAGACTAGGTTCTTGAAATTGTAATAAGTTCAGCCTTTCTTAATAAATTTGGATGGAAAGTTACCAAATTTTCTTCAAATATAAAAAAACATCTTTAATTTTGACGGTTTCAACTTTTAAGTGGCAGAAAACGAGTGTGCGTGTTACGCTCGCAATTAGAGTTGCTACGTCTAGGGTCAACTGGCTAAATGATCGCAGTTGACGTTTTGCACCTCCCAATTTATTTTAATGAAGACAATTTGCTGCTTTGTGACTCGGAAGAACGTTCTGGCGAATTTTAGGTATGGTTTATTCATTATCCCTCGAATCAAGTATATCAGTCATTGACTCCATTTTACTATTTTTAGTTCAGAATAAGGCGATTTCATATTTAAATCTATCAAAATGGTGCAAATTTAATATTTGAATAGGGGTTCAGAATTATTTCTTCAAAGTAGAGGTTTCATATTGAACAACTTTGAGTTATACGTTCAAAATTGAATTATTCTGAAATTACAAGTTTCAAAAATTGATCAGGATTTCGTTACATCTTTCAAGATCATTTTTATTGAAAAAAAAAATTTAAGGATAGTTGCAGCATTCCAAAAAGAACTAATCGGGACTTTTTCCACACGGAATATATTATTTATTTGCAAAATCGGTTTCTGAAAATGTTACTGTAATTCCACATTCTTCCTTAGTTCGAGAAGAGACACAAAATATTGTACGCATTCAGCTTTCATCCAAATATATCTCCTGAGGATATAAATAATAATAACAATAATGATTATGCTTTTCGTTCTCAAATTGTGTTCCCAAAAAATGACAAACATTACTTTACCATCCCGATATAAAAGAGGTTTAAACAAAACTAGGTATTGTTTTCTAAAAGATGTTTCTGAAGCCCAAATCTTTTCGGGTTTAATTCTTTTGTCATATTATTTGTATTTCAAAAATGGAGACAAACACATGATGTACAGTCGAGTAGCTTGGAGGCGCGTCAACTCGCTTAGCCAATAAGATTCTGTAACTCACCGTAATAAATTGTTGAACGCACATGACCTTTCTTGTGTACGATAGACTTTCTTTCGCAAACGCACGTACACTAATTATTATAAAACGAGTTATAAAAGAAGTTATATATTATATGGGAAGACGTGACTTAAAAGCTGATGACGAACTTTTATAAACACTTAATTAACTCTTTATTACACAAATAATTACTGAATTGTTCTTCTTAATTTCTTCTTGTGTTTCAGAACTCTTCGATTTCAAGAGATATTTCCTTGATGAATCACACTCTTGACAGCTTCTATTAATAACATATGATAAACGAGATACGAAAATTTTTTGATTGCACATATTTGTAACAACATTTACTTTTTCTTGTTACAATGAAAGGAGGAAAAAACAGCTTCTCAGAAATTTATATTTTTCCAGTTGGTTTTCAGCTCTACGAAGATAATATTGTCAAAAAGTGGTCCAATTCCGCAAAACCCTTTGTCTCATTCCTATTACTGTATCCTGAGGATACAAAAAAAATATTCTGAAAAATCGATAAAGGTTCATAAAGACTAAATTTACATAAATTGTCAATTCATAAAAAAATGTTATATTTAAGAAATTCCCATTGTATTTCTATTGCGTAAATTTCAGAAATTAGATGGAATTTTCATTTGGATAATAGTAGATAGAGGACTTCCTTCACCTCTATAGTACATGACACTGACCTTCGCGTGAAGCAATGTTTATCCTTACACAACACGTACGCTCGTATTACCGCATTTTCAAATCAGAAAAAATGACAACATTGTGACATACTGAGAAAGGAAGAGATTTCTTATTTTAACTTATCTTAAAATTGACTTTACCAATTAATTATACAAGACCTAAATAAAAATCGAAAGCTCTAAAGTTGAAGAACTTATTTGAATAAATATTATAGGGACCGTCGAAGCTCTCCTAAATATACGGCAAAAACGAGAAAAAAATCTGCCTCAGCCGGGTTTTGAACCAGAAACTTCTGCATTTCATGTGTCGGTACGTTATACAAATATGCCACCAGGGCATGGACTAATCGATTATCAGAATTATAATTTTGAAAGAAATTATTTAGGAAGCATTTGTATCGTAGAATAAAGAAACGTTAGTCTATCATTTGCCAATTTTATATGCATTTTTCGTTATTTACCCCTTTTTTGGCTCGCATATTCTCGTACAATATTGTACACCCGGTATATTGTGAAATATGGCGTCTTTTTTCGCGCATGAGCCGTCGTTTTTCAACAAATCTGTCAATGAAGTGCAGAGACCTGCTGCAAGTTGTACTCACGTTTAATACTAACATGCTTGATTTTAACCTTACGCAACATGTGGTCCCAAAAATGAAGCATAAATCACAAACCAAATTGGAACCAACTACTTCAACAGCAGGTATATTTTCCGCTTTTATACATTTGTACAGGGTAAAATACTCGACCATGATTATTTGTGAACTTTTTCTGAAATTACATTGAAAGTGCATAATATTTATTATGTAAAAATATGTAACGATAACATTATTCTTAGGATATAACTTTTATCTGTAACAGGTGTTAAGATTTTTATACAATATATGGCCTTGAAATATTTCCAAAATTTACATACGATTTAAAATGATACCCATTTTTTTTCTGGAAGAACACGAAAAATATACACAATAACAAAAAAAAAAAGTATCATTGTATGAAATATTCAGTTTACGCAATATTTGTATTATATGAAAGATAATATAATATCCCATACACTGAAAATAAGATTGCAGTGTCCTTCATCAGTTCCAATAAAGTGCAAACAGTAATCTCATAATATATTGATTTCCGTGATTTTATTATTGCGTTTACAAATGACTCAATTTTTCCTTCAAAAATGTACTTCTTAGAATACCCAATATTTCACTGGCAATCTGATTCTCAAAATATTTAAATACGTCTATGCTTCATGAGAGGAAGAATTTGAATTTTTTCCCATTGAAAGAAAAACGTTTTGCAAATTTCTTGCTCTGTGAAATTTTTTTGGCTGGCTCAAATTTGATAATTGAATTGATGATAGCCTAAACCTACAGAGAGAATAATTATCTCCATTTTTTGAAAATAATGTGTTGATCACGTTTTATTTGCTTTTCTTTATTTATCTGACTTGGGACAGGGAATTTCAAAAAATAATTATAGTTTTTACTTGAGGGCAGGGAGTTTCAGTAAAAAAGTATAATTTCACTTGGAACAGGGAATCTTTTACATGGAACGGGAACTTTTTAAAATAATTATAATTCGGATTCAGAAGCGAGGAATTTTAAAAAATCGTTCTTCCAATTCAAAATTTGTCACAATTTTAAGTTCCCTCTTCTTGATTTTAAATAAAGAAAATACTTCAAGTAGAGTTTGGAGTAGAAGCAGTATTCCTTAAAAGCAATATTTCTGAATTTATTATGATAGAAAACTTTTTTACATTGTTCATTGCAAATTCATAATTTTTTAGTTAAAAAATCAACTAGTTGTTTAAAATTTAAACTTGTTTCTTGAGAGTTAAATTTTCATGTTAAAGTTGCATTATTTTGATTAAAAATGTACCTGTGGTTGAAATGGTAACTACTTTGTTAAAAATCAATTCATCTTTTTTGGGTGAAAAATTAAGTATTTAGTTGAACTTTGATTTTTGAATTTGAAATTAAACTATTCCGTTGAAAATTTATGTGCTTTGTGAAAAATTTCCCTTTTTTGTAGAAAATCAATCGTCAAAAATTCGGATTCAGAAGAGAGGAATTTTTAAAAATCATTTCTCCAATTTAAAATTTGTCACAATTTTAAGTACCTTCTTCTTAATTTCAAATGATGAATGTACTTCAAGTAGTCTTTAGAGTATAGAAGTAATATTCCGAAGGAGAAATAGTTCTGAATTATGATAGGAAACTTGTTTACATTGTTCACTGCAAATTCATCCTTTTTTAGTTCAAAAATCTATTACTTGTTTAAAATTTTAACTTGTTTGTTGAGAGTTAAATTTTCATGTTAAGGTTGCATTATTTTTATTCAAAATGAACTTCTGGGTAAAATTGTAACTTTTTTGTTAAAAATCAATTCATCTTTTTTTGGTGAAAATTGAAGTATTTAGTTGAACTTTGATATTTGAATTTGATAAGTAAACTATTTCTTTGAGAATTTACTTGCTTCGTGAAAAATTTGCCTTTTTTGTAAAAGATCAATCTTTATGTTCAAAAATTCATCTTCTTACAATGAAAATTTGTCTTTTTGAATTGAAAATTCAATTAATTCTTTGAAACTTCACATATTTTGTTGAAAAGTCGATTTTTTAGTAGAAAATTATCTTTTCCTTCGGAGGTTAATATTCTTCCTCAGAAGTTTTTCTTTACGGTTAACAATATTGAAGTTATACAGTTAGACATTTGCCATTTTATTCGAGCATTAATCTAGTTAAAAACTCTTATGTTTGGTTTAAAATTAATTGTTTGAGCAAAAAATGTCACTATTCCATTTTTGTTTGAAAATTTATATTTTTGTACTTCAAATTCCAAACATTTTGTTGAAAAAGTGAATTTTTTGAATAAAAATTGAACTATTCCAGTAAAACGTTCATCAATTCAATTGAAAATTAGTGTTTATTCTTGTTCAAAATTCAACTGATTCAGTTAAATATTTAGAATTTCATTTAATTCATCGTTTTGTGTAAAAATGTAATAATTGGTTCGACATTTAGTTTTTTTTTTTGTTTGTTGAAAGTTAGTTTTTTTTCATAGGTGATTCTTTTCGACTGAAAATTTAACTTATTCCTATTGAAAATTCCATAGTTTCAGTTGAAAATTCCATTTTTCCATTTCAAAATTTGAGTAGGATTCAAATTGGCGTTGAAATTTATCTTTTTCAGTAAAAGTTATCTTATTGAAACTCGACTCCAGTTCAAGATTCTTCGTTTTAGTATAAAACTCCTTTGATTGCTTTGTAATTGTTTTATCAAACTAAAAATGTTACCGTTCCATTTTTGGTTAAAAATAATTATTTTTTTAGTTCGAAATTGGACTATTTCGTTGAAACATTATATTTTTTCTTATAAAATGATTCTTTCTATTTTGAAATTAATCTTGTTTGAAAATCCACCTTCATCTTCGAAAATTGAAGTGCTCCAGTTAAATATTTGTCTTCTTATTTGAATATTCATCTTCTTGATTGAAAAATGAACTAATAGTTGTAAATCCGTTTTTTTTTTTGTTATCGTGAATTGATTTTTCTCAATAATTGAGAAATTACTTGAAATTACCAAATTAATTAAATTCACAATTATTGTGAGTTTAACTGTTCCAATTTTTGTAAAAGAAATCATATTTTTGTTGTTGAAAATTTGAGTATTTTTTCTAAAATCTATTTCTTTTGCAATGTTTGTTCTGTGGTGTTACAGGATGTTTGGAATGAACGTCATGGATAAAAAAAATGTTTGCGTTTTGCGACAAATATAAATATTTATGGTAGAAAGTATTAGATTTGTGTGCATTTTCTTTAATTATTCAATCATGGCGAATGCCATGATGAGAATGTATCCCTCAAACCCAAACTAGTTTTGAGGAAATTATATTGTCAACTTCCCTTGATGTTTGAGCAGGAAAATAATTTAGTTGAGTAACACGAAATAAGCGCGTAGCCGGAGGTACATTGAATGTCGAACGCGAAGCGCGAGACTCATTAGGCGCACTCAAACTTCGCGCGAAGAATCTTGGATTGTTTTCTCTTGTGGTTAAACAAATAAGCATTTACAATGAATACCTTTTTGGTTCAAACGTACGTATTTCCTCAAGTGATATTCCATTCTTTTATTAAAAAAGGATTTTTTTGTTTCATTAGGATTTCAAAGCTTAAAAATATATATCAATATCAATTTGTTTTAACTTGAAATAGAAAGAACAGAAATCATAATATATGAATTTTGAAATACCAAAAAAATTGCGGGAACATTTATCACCCAAGTCGAAGATTTTTGCAGCCTTTAGTATTTGTAAGTAGTATTTTAGCGATTGTGAGAATGGAGAGTTCAGACAAATTCATTGAACTTGTGTTCTCGTGACGACATATCCAGACATGAATTTCATTCACAAAGAATAGTGAATGTTGCCAAACGTATGCATAGCAAAATATATTTTGAAAACGAACTTTTATGGAAATTCACTTGGAATGAACGAAAAAATCCCATGGTGAAGGGGGCTTGCAATAATAATAATTAATTAATTGAATCATTTATTAAATTTATTGCATATGTCTGAGGCCAAAGTTGGATACATTTTCTTGTGATACACTTTTTTGGCCTTTTACTAATTACTCGTTTTTTTTTGTAAGAAATAATTTGCATATTGTGACTTTTCGGAGATACTCAGCTAATTTGATTAGAAAAACGTCCAACGGTCTCCAAAGATCAGTTTCGGAGTTCACTGAAAATACCTTGTTTATAAATCAGATATTTCAAAATACTAAATTTTTCTCTTAAGCAGGGGTGTAATGAACTCTCATCAATATTCATTCCTATGAGAATGTTGAAAAAAATCTCGATTAGATCATGCATTATGTACCTTATTTATAAACAGCTGATGTTTGACCTAACCCAAACAGAATTATGTAACCAAATCGCAGAAGGAAAAATTCAAATCCATTTGAAGCACGTAAGTTACGATTGGATTTTGAATGGTATTTTCTGCCTTCTTCTACAGACATTTCAATTAAGAGATAATTGCCTTAGATTAGAGTAAATATAAAAAATATTTTTACATTTCCACTGCAATTATTTACCGATAAATTTTATACTCTCTCATCGTTCAGAGATAATTTTTGATTGGAAATTATTTTCTTTTTAGATATTGTCTAAGGATAGACAAAAAAAATAATGGTACCTGCAGACCTCGCCCTCCAAGAGGCCATCCAGGTTGCTCCCCTAATTTTTTCGGATGATGTCAGACGCCAAAAAGTAAGTAAAATTTATAGCAAGAAATATTGATATTCGAGAAAATTCTATAAGATTCTGAAATAGTCCAGAGTTCTACTACAAATGATTATGGCGACATTTGACCTTTAAATTTGTGTTATGTTATTGCCTAATCAAATGTTTTGTTTATCGATTTCTGAGAGCATCAGGGTTATCAAAATGCTCTTTATGTTAAGAGGTCTCAGAGATTTAATGGACACTTTAATGTTGTAACTTGTCATTCGTACAATCCCTCTCTCTAATTATCATAATGAGGGTCTGGAATGAGGTTACTGTATCTGTTTTTCGCTCTTAAACAAAGGGAAAAAATTCGTAAACAGTAAATAGAATTCAAAATCCCCTATCCGCTATGGGACGGTGGATGGAGGGGGACAGCGAAACTATCGAAGCGCTCGGGGTGGCTAAAGTATGCAATAAAGCAGGAAACTTTTACGTTCAATTGCATTGTAGGACATAAATAAAATGGATCATACGAATTGTTGTGTTTCTGATTGTCAAAATACTGGCGCGAATAGTAAATTTAAATTTTATCAATTCCTCCTATCATCTCATGAAGTGAATCAAAAAGAAAAATGGATCGCTGCCGTGAGAGAAATAAAGTCAGCAACATAACTTTACTCAAATGACTGACAGTTATAGACGTGTGTTGTTTAATCATCGATACTAATTATTTTAATATCAATTGGACTTTTATTAAGTCGAACATTGAATTTTGAATTTGAAAATCGAACTAATTCTTTGATAATTTATGTACTTCGTGGAAAATTTGCCTTTTTTGTAGAAAATGACTCTTTATGGTAAAAAATGCATCTTGTTGCTCAAAATACAACTATCCATTTTAAGATTTATCATTATACCTGAAGAAGATTCATAGTTTGGTTGAAGATCAATTACTTCCACTGAAAATTAAATTGTTTTATTTTTAGAGGAAAAAAGATCTTTTCTAGTTCAAAATTTACCGTTTCGGATAAAATTTGTCTTTTTGAATTGAAAATTCAATTGTTACGTTGAAACTTCCCATATTTTGTTGAAAACTCGATTTTTGGTAGAAAATGATCTTTTCCTTCGGAAGTTACTATTCTCCTTTAAAAATTCTTCTTTACGGTTAACCAATCAAATTATACAATGAAACATTTTTATTTAAGTCGAACATTCATCGATTTAAAAACTCTTCTGTTGGGTTTAAAATTAATCTTTCAAGCCCAAAATGTCATTATTCTATTTTGGTTTGAATTTTTTTTATGGTGCAAGTTTTAGCCGTTTCTGTTGGAAAGTTGTATTTTTTTGCTTGAAAGTTAATTTTTTGTCAAAAATTGAACTATTCTTTAAGTTTTGAACTATTCTAGTTAAATGTTCATCATTTCAGTCAAAAATTCATCTTTCTGGTTTAAAATTCAACTACTTCAGTTACCCATTTACAATTTTATTTGATCCTTCATCATTTTATATATAAATGTAATCATTCATTTGACAGTTTTGTTTTTTTGTTGAAAGTTAGTTGTTTTTGTTATAATTAATTTTTTCTAGCTGAAAATTTAACTTATTCCAATTGGAAATTCCATAGTTTCAGTTAAAAATTTATTTGTTTACTTAAACATCCATTTTTAAATTCGAAATTTGAGAAATTAAATTTTCGTTCCCAATGTATCTTTTCCAGTAAAAGTCAATTTATCTGTTTGAAAACTCAACTCTTTTAGTTAAAGATTCTGTTTTTTTAGTATAAAAAAAACATTAGGCTATTCGAACACAAAGCTGAACTTCAAATTAAACGTTGCCCAATTTGAAGAATTCGAAATTATGATATAGAATTTATTCGAATACTTGAAATACAAACATTAATTTTTCTCAGAAAAAAACATGAGTTTGATATTAGTTCAAGCAATAGGGAAATTGTTGTGCCAATAACTTTTGCAGAAAAACGAATATGCCATCAGAAGAAAGGTACTTAATACTTTATTCGAGTCATGTTCTTGATTCGCAAAAAAAATGTCCGATTTTTTTAATAACGTTCACAGCCAAAGAATTGCACTTTTTCAGTTGTTTTATTTATAACATAAAAATTAATCGAGCAATCTTGAGAGCATCAATTAATAAGTTATAGGCAATAATGAATTACGAATGAAATGAGCCATTGATCGATCCGATCAGATAATTAGAAGCCGAGAAAATTAGGAAAAACCAGGAAAATCAAGGCTTGTTAACAATTTAATATCTTTGTTAATGTTTAATTTCTACGACTGAGTTTTGGTGAAAAAGTAGCAATCTGTATGCTCTTCAAGTGTGAACAAGAATGGACACTGTAGAATAATAATTTTTTGCGTAATTGCTATTTCAATTATTAATTGTTACTAATTGAAAAATGTCTATATGGTGCACAGATGGTCCGATTTCGATTTTCATCTGGGTTTTCCAGTGAAATGTTGCTAAATGCGTTAAAAAAATGTCCAAACATGACGCGCTACGCCTCTCCTACCTTCCTTCTCCCCCCACTCCTTGGATACTTTCGAACGCTCAGCAGTTTGGAGTCATGTTTGGACATTTTTTTAACGCATTTAGCAACATTTCATTAGAAAACCAAGAAAAAAATTTTGTTTTGCTTTAGTTACAATTTCAAAACCCGTTTTAAAAATCGAAATCGGACCATCTGTGCACCATACAGACATTTTTCAATAAGTAGCTATTAATAATTGAAATAGCAAGTACGCAAAAAATTATTATTCTACAGTGTCCATTCTTTTTCGCACTTAAAGAGCATTTAGATTGCTACTCTGCACCAAAACTCAGTCATAGAAATTAAAAATTAATAAAGATATTAAATTGTTAAACAAGCCTTGAAGTTCCTGGTTTTTCCTATTAATCTCAGACTCTAATTATCTGATCGGATCAATCAACGGCTTATTTTATTCGTGATTCAATTGTCTATATTTTATTCCTTGATGCTATTAAGATTGCTCGATAACTTTTTATGTTATAAATGAAACAACTTAAAAAGTGCAATTTTTAGGCATTGAACGTTAATAAAAACATCGGACATTTCATTTGCGAATCAAGATCATGACTCGAATAAAATATAAAGTACTAGGATGGCGACTTGGCCGGGAAATGACCGGGAATTTTATTGACCGGGAATTGATTTGAAAACCGGGAATTTAATTGACTTAATCTAGACTGAAAAATTCTACCGAAAAAATACAAAAAATTACCGCTTTATTTTTATGATACGAGAACGTTACATTTAAAGAATATGACGTTCCTTTAATCTGATTCTCGAAATATTTTAATACGTCATGAGACGAAGAATTTTATTTTTTTCCATTGCTCTATGGGATTTTTTTAGCTGATTCAAATTTGATGATGGAATTGATGGTAGCCCAAACATACAGGAAGAATTATTACCTGAATTATTCTTAAAAAAATCTGCCCGCTGCGCGGGCACATTTTCATCGCGCGCTTTGCGCGTGGCTCGCAAGTTTGAGCGCACCGAGGGCGCGCGTCTTCCAAATCTCGCGCTTCGCGTTCGATGGTATTCTCACCTCGCGCACCGCACTCGGCCTTTGTACCTCTCTACAGTGAAGTTGTATCTAAAGCTTGTGAATCTTAAAAGCGAAATGTCGACTACTTTAATTTGGGGAGTGTGAAGTCTCTTTTGTTAAAGCTTCTTCGGCTTTAACGAATACATTCTCATCACGTGTCTCGTGCTGCGCACTCGATCAAAATTTGTCCAAAACGGTGGAGAAGTTATGTTGCCTAATTTTTTCACATGTTGTGTAGTTTTTCTGGAAATTCGATTTTTTAATCTTTAATTTTATTTTTACGATGAAAACAAAAACTACGCGTCAACTACAATCTTCTGTGCTAGCCTTACTATAGTCATTTTTTCAAGAATGTCATTATTTTATTTTTATAGCTATCTTTCTTGATTGAAATGAAAAATACATATCCTGTATATCCTGTTAAAGAAGTTGATAGTTAATTTAAACATATTTTCCTGGTAAAGGACTTGCGTCTTTTTGACCAAAAGTCCATTTTTTCATTTTTTATATGTTTTTTTCATAAATGAGGCAAAAACTACTTGTCCTACCAAAAAGTTAATTCTACCAAATTTGTACACCTTTTCTTGGTGCAAAATTTGTGTTCTACATTTTCTCGTGCCTTAAATAGTTTGACCAAAAAATGCATGTTTCTATTTTCCACTATTTTTTTTCGACCAAAATTTGAATTTTTGATTTTTTGAGAAAACTCGAAAAGTTGTAAAAGCATCTTGGAGGCCTATTTTCAAAGTTTGAAAATGTCACATCTCTGACAATATTGTTTTTATCAAAAAAAAACTATCAGGATAAATTGTTTCACTTTCTACCTACTACAAGAAACCGTACTTACAATTTCTGATTTTCGGAAAAAAAAGTCTAAAACAGTTTTCAAAATTCTCCTCCTCTTTTATTTTTGATCCAAAACAGCTGGGTAACAAACTTGACTTGTATTTTTGGACCCTCAAAATGATAGCCAAAGCACGATCGAAGATGATAATTCTTTCGAAAGTTATCAAGTTCACAGATTAATTACCATTATTTTTTGTGCGATCAAAATTGGAATTTTCGATTTTTTGAGAAAATTCAAAAAGTTGTGAAGTCCATCT